>NJDD01009789.1:0-12463 GCA_002245505.1 Calephelis nemesis
CGCTCGAGTGTGTGTGTGTTTGTTTATATGACAAAAAGGCTTAATTTAACGAGTTATCAGCCGCTCGATTGTGTGTTAGTGTGCGTTCACACTGCCCTACGACGCGAGTCTTGGGGTCGGAACTAAGCCACAGTGAGAACAAGGAACACGACAAGTTATCGTTACTGCGATTTGTAGGTAGTGTTAAGATATTTGTTTATGTTAAATGTTTAGTAATACCTATACAGAAATAAAATTATGTTTATTAATATCGGTATGTTTAATTTTTATTTATTACCTATTGGTAATTTGAGGTCTTTAAAATGACAGTAGTAGCTATAAAGATAGTGATGTTTTCTTTTTCACCTTGAGTACGGTTTCTGATTTGATCTAAAAGTCTATAGTCATAGTCGGTTTTGTCAAAGTCGTTACGTAATAATGTTATTAGTTCTTGCCAGCTAGCTATCTGATCTTTAATACTACGGAACCAATGCAAAGCGTCCTCGGTGAATATTTCCGACGCGTAGGTTATTAATTTCGAGTCAGGAATGTCGCGAGCGAGACAAAATTCTTCTACCCTCTGTATCAACGCGCGGACGCATGATTTACCGTCATATTTGATTTTATGAAGTTCCGATACTGGTCTACCACAAGTTACATTTACTTGAAAAGGATTCATATTATTTGATGAAATCTGGTTGTTAACAGCTAATGGATCTACTGAGGAATTTTTTAATTCTATTAAGTTGGAATAAAGCTCTTTAAATGTAGTGCGGCACTGAGTATAGGTTTCCTCAATATCGGGTGTAGGTTCGATCCTGTTTAACCTATGATATAAATGATTTAAGATGTTTTCTGTTCTTGATAGCATATTTTTATCGTTAGGTTGACAAGTTATCGTAGATAAAACGTTTTCGAGTAATAATTGGCACGCGGTAATGTCGTCTTGCGGTTCGAGGTGTGATATCAAAATCGACTCGGCCGGGTGAATAGTTGATAATTTGTTTATTTGTTTTCTTAGATCAGCTACAGTAGCCAAGGGTGTATCCCCGCGGAGAGAGATTTCATATTCTAGTTCTTGTTTACGTAAAGAGAGGTATTTTATAGGATGAGACATTATGTATGTTTTAAGTTTTAAGAATAAGTACAAAGTCGAGTGTTGTTAGCTACGCGCAGATAACCGGTTTGAGCGGTGGCTTGCTGGCTGTTCAAGTTGGAATGCTAACTTGAATATTATTACAACGCGAATACTTTGGTACTTATGGTACTTTTTGTACTTATGTTTTACAGCTACGATTTTTATGATTTTGTTTTAGGGAAGCGTTAATTTAGCGTAGGGTTATTGAATACTGTTTATAGTTATGATATTTTTATATACGTATTATTATTTTAGTTAAGTAGATTTTTTTTTAATTTTAAGTATAAGTGAAGTTGGTAGATTTTTTTTAGAGAAATCAGTTCTTCCAGAAGGTAGATTTATGAGAATAGATAGTTATTTGTATAATATTTAAGCAGACCAGACTTAAGTAGGATTTTACAGTTTTACAATTTATAATTTTATAATTTACAAGATTTTTGATTTTAGTGGATTTTACACAAAGTTTAGATGTTGCTAGTGAGTTCGTTGTCAAGAATGACAATAGTACAACAATAATATAAAGTAACACAGTAAAATAAAGTAAGTAAGTACACAGATTTACGATATCTTTATGTTTTAGCAAGTTTTATAAAATTTTTAAAAAGGTTATGAGTTTACGTCTTATAGACAGGTGAATTTAAAGCCAAAAGATTTATTATTAATCGACGTCAGATGTATCCATGAACTGAAGGCTATGAATATATCCTTAGTTGACGTCGGTACTTGAAGATGCCTTGAGGTGGAATATGCCTCGAGGTGTCTTGCGGTCGGGTGGTAGTGACCGTCTCTGCCCTGTATTTTTTTGCCTCTTACAATGTATCTGGCAGGAAGATAATCGCCTGATTCTAGTGCCGCGGCGATACAGCGATTTTCCTTGTAAAGATATCGTAAATAACACAGTTATTATAGTGATAAAACTAATTAAAGTACACAGAATTACAGTTTAAAAAAAACACGAGAAATGCAAATGTTAAGGTTTCCCAGACACGTTCGGGCGCCACTGTAGCCTAGAGGAGGTCTACACAAGAATGCGTGAGAAGAAAAAAAAATAAAAGAATGTCATAAAAAAAAGAATTTAAATTGTACCAAATTAACTGATCATTTATTGGTGGTAGGTCGTATGTTCTGGAAAAACCTTATACTTGATACTTAGTAGGTAAGTAGAGAGAGAGGGGGCCTTAACTCTGGTGGATCCTTGGTCCTGGCCGCTGCACCCCTGCCGGTGTTCCTCCTTTATCGCTCGGAGCAACCCTCGCCGTAGTGAATTCCGGCAAGCTCCAACCGGAGGGAGTTAATATGGTCCGATCTCTTGTAGGATTGTCAGAAAATGGTAGGGCTAGAGTAGTTAACCGTACCGTAGGACCCTAAGACGGGTGTATGTAGGTTTCTCCTTTTTTTTTAACTATTTATAAGTATCTTGGCTGACTGTAGCCTTACGTGACTAGTAATTAATTTGTTTTAGTAATTGTTGCAAAGGCGACCTCGCTAGGAAAGTCCCGATAGAATGTGAGGTGACGCCTCGTGGTGATGTGAGCTTATATACTTCGCGCTAATCTTGGAGAGGCGAGGGGTGAGAGGTAACATCGTACGATGCGTTGTTTTTCTGCTTTTTCTAGGAACGTTGGTGGTTCTTATGGAATGTTCTTTATAAGTACCCACAACGTGACAACTATGTTACTTTTTGCTTTTTGTGTGCAATAAAATATTAAATAATAACAAAAATAAATCATAAAAAAAATTACTTATAAGTTAATTATTTTCAACTTGTTAATTAATGTAATACTATCCGACTTATTTATATACATGGAAGGAAACTCAAAGGTTCAAGCTCTTTGTTGCAATGTGATGCAGACTATAATATTATCTTAATTTTACACCTAATATGTTAGTTCATGTTTATTAACAACATGGTATGTGAATTACAATACATTATATGATACTAAGAATTTTTTTGAGATAACCAATATTTTATTTAATTTAGGACTCGTAACATAATAAAAGTTAAAGGAATTCATTGTTAACTATTATACGTTTTTGATAACAATCATCAAAAAAGGAAACAATAAATACGTGACGTACACAGTCAAATCCTCTTGTTAAAGAGTATTTATACTCTTTGGTCAAATCACAAAAAATATTTTAAAAATAACAATTTAAAAAGTTTAATTACAATGTTTTGATAAGGACTACTATGACGTATTACTAACTTATTAATCAAATAAACTAAAACCGTATTTATGAATTTTTAGCAAGTGAAGCTGCAAGCAACAAAATAATAACAATTTTTCAAAATGTTATAAAAGTAATAAACTTGATCGTAACATAAAAAAAACCTTTTCTTGCAGATCGTGAATACTTGGAAAGATTGCTTATCTGTAACAAGGGCTCAGTAGAAAAGAGTAAAAAGAAGTTGGATAAATTGTGTACACTAAGAACAATAATTCCTGAATGCTTTTCCTTAGAAAAAGTCGACAAAGCTACGTTTTTTGAGCAATAGTAAGTGGTATTACATTATGAAAACAGAAACATAAAACAATCTTAAGTCAAGGCGTTAAATTTCATATCTTATGTTTCATAGCTCACAACAGTTCTCTTTGTAACTAAGCAGTATATTTAACATACACATCTTCACTCCAAGACCCGTACGGGGTAGGTATTCGAGTATTCGGGTTACTATATTTTAATTTGAGGAAATAATTAAGAAATAAATAAAACAATGTTATGTTTATTTTATCTGCAGTTCGATTATAAATTTGAACACATCAATATCTGTATAAAAATATCTTTCCACCATTTATCGTCTACATCAGTATTTATTGTAAATAATAACATAATTCTGTAGTGTGACGGTACAGGTCTTGTTTAGAAGTAAACATAAATGGAACATGGACTATTTTCAAGTTACATGTATTTTAAAACTTTGATCCTTGATTTCCAAAAAGGCCCATAAGTCCTAGACCAAAATTAAATATATTTATTGTCATATTACAAGCTTTTATTACACTCTAGCCTGTATTGTCTACGTATTAATAGGCTATAAATTTAGACTCCCCCGTACCCTGTACGTTTGCCCCATGTTGATCCGGGCTCCATTGCAGGATAGACCATCTGCCTTCCTTCCAGGCAGCTCGTAATAGGCGAGCACTTTACTTTATAACGTCAATGCTTGCCGTTGAATGTGTTCCGATTCGGAGGATAAGGTAGCCGGTAAACTTGCTTTTGCTCGAGGCCTAACATTCCGGCCTTAGGTTGGTAACGCTCCATTGCACCAACGCCCCACCAAAAACGACACTGTTTTTAATATAATAAACATTTGCAACTCAAACTCCGCATAAAAATAAAAAAAGAGGTGTGGCACTCGGAGACTGGCGCAGTAAAGCTATTGCATAAGCAGGCATAAGTCACCAGATTGCGGAGTGAAAAGTATGCGCAGTAACACCAATACTACCTAAGCCACCTAGAGGCGAGTTGTTGAACTAAAGAGACAAGCGTGATCAAAAAGTCATTAAAAGTTCTGCTATTTATTGATAGATGGCGGTGTGATGGTTGTTAGGTTATTTTCGATACGGAATTTCTGGATTCAGTCTCCACGCTCAAGGCCCGCGATAGCAGCTATGCAACACCTTAACGGTTTTGCAAATCTAACAGAAAAACCAAAAATTTGAATTTGAACCCATAAAGAAATAAATAATTCCCGATACTTTGTTAACTGAATGTATAATCCGATAAACTTCGCTAAACGCTTCCGTCTGTAAAAGTCAACAATGGTTGAGTATGTTTTAACGTTGCATATATTAATTTCTTTAATTACTTATCAGTTTTCTGTTTCAGTTCTGATGCACTGCTAAGCCAAATGACACCAGATCATGGCAGAGTACACTTGATGCAATTTCGTAGCATAAACTGCGATACATCAACATTAATAAATTACTGTCAATATTACGTTTTGGTAAGTTAATTAATTATTTGTGTAATCATAAAATGTATCAAGTATCCTTCACATTTGTAATTCTTTTCACATAAACACGCCAGTTTCGAAGACTCGATATCAACCTCGGATTAAACCAAAACAAATTTATCATAGAATGTCAAATTCGGTGTCCCTGGGTATATGTAGGTTCATTTATCCACATTTACATTACATATGAGGTTTGTCACACTTTCATATGTTATTCTTTCTATATTGGTGCGGTCACCAACACAGAGTGCTATTTTTCATTATTATATTTTTTTCCGTTTCATTGCCTCTGATCTCACTGCAATTTATTTATAATATATTTTAAGTAAAACTTGCAAATCATCATACACGCACAAATATATCTTATATATTATAAAGTATAAACCCTATTGCAGGAAGTAGGATGGCTGGCAAAGTTTGCCGGACTGGCTAGTTTTTAAACAAACTACTCTCTTACTGAACTGGCTATTTATATTTCAGATTTATAATTACATACACATGAAAGATTATTGCAATCATGTTACTATGGTATGTGACTGGAGAGGAGGTGTGCTGGAATTCATCAAAGTCCTCGATATATCCGATTTTCGAAAAAAAGTTGAATTAGCTCTTGTAAGTATAGTTTATATCAACCTTCACATATGCTACGTCTACTGTAAAATTCTGGAAATAGCTTCATCTTGTGATAATAGCACTTTTGTTTGAAGAAAAAAAATAGTGGCTAAGAAGAGAGCCCAATCAGTTTTAAAGGGTGTACGAAACTTTGGAATTGCAGCCGGTTGCTTGTTTGTCATCTGGTACTTACATGTGTAGTTCGTTCGTATACTTAAATACGTGTAAAATCTTGCACTTGAGTCGATCTGTAGAATCAGTTTATGCTAATAAAGTTAGACAACAAAATATTTTGACTGAAATATATTTTACCACCCTTTGAGAAGAGACATAATTTGAAAAGGTTTTAAATGAGTTCGAATTTGTGACTAAAATATACTTACAGAACTTTTTCGTAGTATGTTTTTATAGTTATAAAATGTTATTTTAAAACAGGAAGGATTTGGTCTGAGGGTAAAAGCACTTCATTTTGTAACGGACTCTAAAGCAATCGAGGCTTTTGTAACTATTTTAAAAACTGTGCTAAGTGAGAAAATAGGTGGAAGAATACATGTTCACAAAACAATGGATTCGGTATACGAAACTATACCAAGAGTAATATTTCCTAAAGAATATGGAGGGGACGATAAACCGTTGTCGGAATTACGTGGTAAGTGACTTTTTAACGAATTTTGCTACTCTATCTATCTTCGTTTTATCTATTTTTTTTATTTTTCTTATACCGTTTTTCTTTATTGGTTTTTAAGTAAAGAATATGATTCTAGTAGCTATTTCAAAATATTAAAATGCTATAAACATTTAGTTATACCCTTATATTCTGTGTTTGTTTAAATTGCGAAAGTTGAATTTAGCATACTTTCTTATGTTCAATTGAGAAAACACTTGGCCGTGTTTATTTGTGCTTGATTCTTATGACAATCTACAGTAAATAGGGAGAAGTAAGAAGATTTTGTGATCAGAAAGTAGCAATTTTTTATTTTTTTATTTCTAATTTTATTTACAAATTGTCAATATACAAAAAAAATAGTTTATCTTATATTAAGTAATTTATATACATAGTTATATGTGTCACAAATAATGCTATTTAATAAACACCTTAAACTCGTTCTGATCTTTTAAAAAAAATCAAATTGATTGATAGTAAAATATATTTCAGAGGATTTGTACAACGAACTTTACTCAGTTGAATTCACCGAGTACAGGAGAGAAATGAATAAAGCTTGCACTAACGAAACACTAAGATCTAAAGATACCTTCAACAATGAATACTTGGGCATTTCTGGAACATTCAGAACTTTAAATGTGGATTAAGCTACTTTTTTACATTTAAGTATTTTGTAATCTTTTGGTAAGGCATTCATTAATTTGGTAACGAGGTGTTTTGTATTCCGTGGTGGAATGAATCTTTTTAATCTAAACGCAATATTACAGTATTAAGGGTCACTTGTAAACACCTGAATTCAGAATCAGAATCAGAAGAATCTCTATTCGCATAGACCAAGTGCTCGCCGACATTATTTTAAACTGTCACCGGATCGGAATCGCTTCCACACATTAAGAAGGTTCGGGAAAGAAACTCGGGGGTCTTGTTATTTTTCAATACAAACAGTAACAGCATAAACTAAATAAAAAAATGTAAATTGTAATCTAATTTTAACTTAAAAAAATACGACAAATTACATTACAAATTGCAGTGTGAGATTGATATCTCTATTCCCAAGCATGTTTGTCTTCCAAATACTCTCAGTCCTATAAATAGCCTCTCTTACTTGCTTTTATAAATTTTGTAAACTTATTTAAAGGCAGACACTGGGCAGCAGTGACCCAAAAAGTATTTAATAATTTTGTGGTGACTTAAAATTAGCTTATTTTTTTTCTCATATTTACAGCGTGAATTTTTTGTTAACGTACAATTTTTTTAACATACATTAGATTCTCATAAATATATTGAGAACTACAGTTAAATTTGTTAAGGACTAGCTGTCCTGGCAAACTTTGTCTCGAATTTTTCCCAGTTTTTTTTATGAAAACCTTGTCCGGGCAATAACTAACAAAATACAAAAATAATTAGCCAAATCAGTCCTGTCGTTCGGAAGTTATGCGTTCACCAAACATTTAGCGATTCATTTTCATATTATAGATTTAAGCTGTCAAACATAAAGTAAGTTGACGCTTGTTATAAGTATACGTTAAGTTAATATTTAACTCAGGAACATTCAAGTGGCCCATAATGTAATTAGCTGATGTGACGCCTTGCGGCTTGCGTTAGAAACTAATGCGTGGTTATTTGTATTTACGAAATAAATCGAGGTTTATTTTCCTGTAGGATGTTATAAAAAAGAATACATTTAATAATTGTGTTTGTTAAATCTAAACATCAAAACTTTCTTTAAACATCAACACTATTAAAAACTAAATTTGAATATCAACACTGTAGGCTTAAAATATTTTTATTGTAATTATAAAAGATTTTATTACATTTTAACAGTTGATTCAAGTTCGTATAAACACATAATTCTAATAACATAAGCTGAATGAGTTATTTTATATCTGCTTTGTTATCATTTCGCAACTTTTATTTTATGACAAGTTTTGATGGAAATAGGTACGTAAATTCTATGTTTATTAATTTAATACTATTTTTTTTGTTAATTTACATGAAGAATCTAATATTATCATGGATATCTGGTTGTACCTTCACCTACCTTTTACCACCACCAGGATTACTTATTTTTACAAAAATGTTCAATCAATTTAATATTTGTGACTGAAAGCAGAGGTGAAAATTCGTAATATTACGAGTTTGGGTGTAAAAAAAAATATGTAAACTACAAATGAAATTCGCCTAAAAAAAATTAATATTTTGTATAAAGTTCAATTGAATCAAGTAAATAAATCCAAATTTTCATAAATATATTTTTTATTACTGTTTAACAATTTACCCTCGTACTTTATTTAGAGCAAGAACCCATGACTCCTGGGGCCCTACCATGAACGCTTAAACCAGTATTATTTCCATCTTGCTAAATGTCTGCCTTTATAATCAACTTTATGGTATACGTCATAAGGTTGTCTTTCTCGAATAACAATTAGTATTGTTGAAATAGTACTGTTTTAAGAGCTTATGGTAACCCCCCTGGTCCATAGTTATAAAATCATTTTAGAATAATAGAACAGTATATTTTACATTATTTTAACATAATAGATATCTTTTTAAATATAGCAAAAGATTGGGAGCCACGGGTTCTCTTATATTTACCGAAAGTTATAATAACTGAAGTTAATATATTAAAATTTATAATATACCAGTTACATAATACAGGGTGTATTTGACACCGTAACGAAAACTTCTGTGGCAGTTTAGTTACATATCAGACTTCAAAATTCCATTAACAGTTTTTGTCGGATACAAGTGGTTAAACATTTAAAAGTTTTTCAGCCCGCAATGTATAGCAAACAAAGTATATGCATTAGGCCGCGCGTTGCGAGATGTAGGTGCCGACCTAATGCCCTGTTTTATTACATTACTGTTTTTAGTAAAAATGTGTTATTTTTAAGATTTAAAATAGAAATCGAGTTGCGTTGTATAATATTAATGAAATAATAGTAAAATCAAAACAATTTTTTTTAAACAATTACGAAATTTCCGACATGAAATTCCAACTACATATGCATGTCTTTCATGTACTGAATCCATGGTTTAATTTTTCGGTAAGCTGTCATTTACACGATGTATGTATATGTAACTGGTATACTATATTTTGAATTAAAGACAAGTACGAGACGAGAGACAAGTTTTTAAAGAATTTCGATTTCATTGGTGTTAAATAGAGCCTGCTTATTGAAAAATATAAAGTTAATAGCCATGGTTATCCTAGTAAGGATAGTAAAAACCCCTTTTTTTAACTCCCCGTGGCCGGATTCCTTTTTAGTACATTCTCTATTTTTTTTTAAGTTTAGTAACATATGTGTACAAAAATCTCGTATTTCTGTTAAACTCCTTGGTTCTAATGATTTTTCATGTATATTTAAAAGATGTTAGAATTGAACTCAAGTAGGTATATTTTATACTGCTAGGGTCACATACGAGTATGGATTTGTCAGAGAGATAGGTTTCTCATAGAGAATTCTCACTTCAAAATTTTTTACTATTTTAGAGAATATTTATTCAAAGTCAATGCTTCGAGATTAAATTAATTTCAGCCTAGTGGGCAACACGCGTATTTTTGGAAAAAAAAATGTGTGTGTACGTATGTACACGCGTTAGAAGTTATACTTTTTCGGCGTAATAAGATAAAAATCTTTTTAAAAATTATATCTTTTGCCTTATTTTACATTTGTAGACAAAATGACACTAACCATAGAAATAAAGAAATATTGTGAATACAGTTGTCAGTTCTCACGCAAACATACGCAGATGTCCTTACTTTTAGATTCTATACTTCTTATCGTCGGAGCTTGGTGGAATTCCATTCTTGATGTAATTTATTTAAAAACACTTGTACTTTCCACAATATATTTTATTATTTTTTATTTTTATAATTTAGCCAACCGGTTTCGCTATACAAGCATCATTATTAAGACGGTATTATTTTTAACAAAACTTCAGTTGTTATATAGCCCTGATGATGCTTGTATAGCGAAACCGGTTGGCTAAATTATAAAAATAAAAAATAATAAAATATATTGTGGAAAGTACAAGTGTTTTTAAATAAATTACATCCTTACTTTTACTTTGTTGGTACCTTTTTTTGAAAAACTAAAATGTTAGGTATCTATAGCTGACTTCATCATGTCGGTTTTTCGTGACGGTGTGCGCTCGCATCGTAAAAATTTACCCTCATCATTTTTTCCTAACGCGCCAAAAAAAGTATAACTTAAATAAGTATAACACAAAAAAATAGATGTAATAATTGTTTTGAAGTTTTTACTCATTCCAAAAAAAGTGCGCAACGCTGCAAAAGAATTTTTCAGGATCATTAAGCATCCATCCATCGATCAACACCAACGAGATGCAAATAAAATCGTCGTATCTGAAAGCCTGTAAACTCATACGTCGATCACAAAAAGGTTGTCTAGTAGAGATCGCTTTGTTTGGCGATAAGACCGCCTTTTGTGTACTATAAACTATAATAATATGCTCTTGTTAATACTTAATTGTACCATTTTGTAATAAGTTTCATTGTGCACAATAAAGAGTTCATTCATTCATTCATTCATTCATTTTCTTTAGTAGTTACTTCGACCTGTTTGGCTTCACAAGAAGAGCACGGAGTGACATTTTCTGTACTGATAAAATTTTAGGAGTCCTGATTAAATCGTATCACCAAAAACATCATATTCGACAAAGTAGATCACGTTTATTAAAATACTAGAAAATTAGGAAGAAATTAGATCTGAATAATTAATACAATATCGAAATCAGTTAAAAGCTTGTAAACAAGTTTTTTACCCCGTGTTGACCATCTGCCTTCCTTGCCAGGCAGCTCGTAGAAGGCGAGCAAAGCTCACCGTCACTAACACCGTGAATTCTGACTAGGTGGTAGAGTTTAGCAGCGACTCGCCCGGTTTGGTACCACCGCCTTACCTATTCCTGCCGCCATAACGTCATGACGTGGTCCGGTTCGGAGGGTAAGGTAGTCGTTAAACTTACTTTTGCTCGAGACCTAACATCCAGGCCCCAGATTGACAACGCACCATTACCACCTTTGGTGTCTCTAGGCGGCGTGAATTTCTTACCATCAGGAAATCCGTCTGCTTGTTTGCCTTCCAATATCATAAAAAAAACACCTATTGTTTCGCGTTTATTCCGAACTTGTAAGTATATGAATCAACTGATTGCAAGCGTCTCGTAGAAGACGAGCCTCCGTTGTTTTGTTACAAGGACCGTGGTCACGACTAGGAAACAAAATATGTGCATAAACTTTGGTTTTATATCAAAGCCTTCTTGCCATGGTATAAATGTTCACAACTACTGTGTTAAGGATTGCCGATAAATGTTCTGAAACTTGTCATCCGAGGTTCAGTGAATATATACTTTTGGTAAAGGCGATGTGTAGTTCTTAACATCAATAAATCCGTCTTCTGATGAGCATTTCAAATTCCCAAAAATAACTAACTATGATATTGTTTTTTTTTGGTAAATATTTAAGTTATCTGAATATTGCCGAGAAAATATGCAAAATTATCTAATTAACTATATGCTAATTTTACCATTAATTATATGGAAATTGTAATATATAACATGATAATTTTGAAATGACTTCCTTTCATTTAAATAACTAAAGTCTTTATTTTAGCTCCACTCCTAAGTTATGAAAAGACGAGTGCATGAAAAGGATTTACACTAAATTGAATGTGCAGGTCACTAACTTCCCTCTCAGATACTATTAAATGCACACTCACTAGACTCGAAACAATTACACTTAATATTAAAAAAAATAATCAAATCTAACTATGATAGTCATAGAGACGACATCGGATTGGTAGCTAATTCTTTGTGTTGCAGAATTCTATATGCCTTCCCATTAGCCCACTTGCCTTTGTTTCAGATTATATAATAGTATGAAGTATGAATGCTAACGTATGTCATTGAGTAAGTGAGTATATGTACATGCAAGTGTATGTTTGAGTGTATTATTGTGCTATTGTGCTTGTGCGCGTTGTGAGCATTGAGCATGCAAACGTGTCTTACAAATCATAAATGCGTTACTTTGATGACTAATTTTACACACAAGTATCAATAGTGGTCAATTATTAAAAGTAAATAGTAATTC
>NJDD01009792.1:0-28078 GCA_002245505.1 Calephelis nemesis
GATTGTACAAAAAGTAAGATGCTTCTATGCTTCAAAGGGCACTTTAAATAGTCGGATGCTTCAAAGGGCACTTTAAATAGTCGGTCCCGGCTATTATCAATGTTAGTATTCATTATTGTTGCCCGCCAATCCACACTGGGCCCACGAGGTATCCAGGGTGTGCTCGTGTCCCACGGTGGGGACTTAAATGAGCTGCGATGTTAATGGTACAGTTATAAGACAACATTATGTCTCATTTTAAACAACAAAAGGGCATTAAATATTTTTGACCGGATTTCGAGGCCGAATACTCCTCTGTGCGATCGAGCGCTTCAATCGCCAAAAATGTTTTATTTTGCAAGTATGTAGGTATGTGTTTTTTTTTGTTATGGCGGCGGCCGCCTTGATATATCACTTAGTTTTTTAAGTGTACTTATGTATTTTGGTGCACAATAAAGAGTTATTCTACTCTATATTACAGTGACCTTTGCTAAGTATGTTAAGTTAGGTAAGTAGCCAAGTATACTAAGCGTCCTGGGATATCATAATCTTTTGAAAGCAGTCTAGTTAAAGGGACGTTTTAGTTCCGTCATAAAATACCATTATACCTACTATTTCATACCATGAGCTTCTAAATCTGCTTTTTTATTACTGCATTAAACGCATGAATTTTGTAAATTTTGTCAATTAGGTATCAACCATATCCAATTCCTGGCATCGTTAATTTTATTAAAAAAAAACTTAAAATATACATTTTCTAATTTTGTTTGTTGGCCTATTGAACCCGAACCTCAAGATGTCAAGTCCGACGCCAAACCGCTAGACCACAGAGGCGATTCTAACTAACTTTTTTATTAACTAAACTAAATAATACAATAAAAAGTTATTTTTTAAAGGTCAAATTTAAAATGTAAATGTTGTAAAATCACGGGGTGCTTGATATGACATTCGAGCCGATTGCTGCAAATTTTAAATTTTGTTCCTTAAAGTGTATTTTTTCCTAAATGATATTTGTACGCCACTAGGCTAGGAGTAGTCGTTCTTTTGTAATGTAATCGTCAAAACCTATGACTGTACCTACTTTTACAAATAAATGAATTGAATTGATTTGAAGCGATTTAGTAACACATAAATCCCAGTACATAAATTTACTTCTACAATGAGGTACCTAATGAGATATTGTGATCTGTATACATTTTTTTAAGCTTCTCTAAAAAGGTCTGTATATTTTGTAATTTCTTGTACATTTTTAAGCGTTTACTTCGCAATTTAAGAATGGAATCTCTTTGTAAGTAGAAGATCTTTGAGCAGAGTGAAAAAAATGAAAACATTCAAGAAACGCGAAAACACCAATTTTATTGCTTTGATTTCTTGTCAATATCTCAATAGCATCTTTGGTTAATGTGGTTAATTGGTATTTTGCAAATGTAGGAAAAATACATATAAATAAAGTTTTTGCACCCCAAAATACTGATCCGGTAGAAAATTTTTCTTGTCCGCATTCGGTGGTTTTCGGTACGTCAATGACTAAATATCTATCTGATTATAATATTCCAAACTCATATATAAAATCAGAATTATATACCACTAGCCAACATGGCAAACTTACCGTAGTTTGTGATATTAACATCTACTAACAGTTTGTATGGATTTTCCCATTTTTCTTGCTATTTTTACGTTTTTCCTTTCATAAGAACCTTGTTTTGTTTATTTTACATTCATAATCCTTATTACATAAATGTTCTTTCCAAATGAGTACCGATAATATATCTGCAGACAAAATAAATTTACTATCTGAAATTATTGGGAGATTATTTGATAAATAGAATATTAATTATTAGATAAATAAAAAAAACTATTAGATAAATAGAAATACACTCCCAAAATGCTCCCTTGCGGTACTCCGGACTTATTATTTGTTCTAAATTTGGATTGGTAAGTTGTTAGCATACCATATTAATTTCTTTTGTTCCCCAAATGTTCATTAACCGACCATACATATTTTTTTTTATAAACTTTTGGAATAAATGGTTGAAATACATATCCTTGCTATTACCTTTTTTATGCAGTGGTTTGATAACACTTATTTTTAGGCGTTTGAAAAAGATGCAATGCTCTAACGAAAGGTTGAACAAATGTGAAAGAACTGGTGAACATATGAGCACATCCCTTTATGATGTGCGTTAAGGTATTATCAATAACTATGAAATTTGTATTAATTAAATATATTTATTTTTTATCAATTCTTCTGATGTGCAAGGTCTTAGGAATACACTACTACTACTAATGTTTTCAATTTAAAAATTAATCTAATCTAAACCATTATTTCCGTAATAAGTCATATGCTGTGTTAAGATTCTGTTCATCATGTACATCATGCCACATGAGGTTCGAAAGGCACCTTATAAACATTTCTATATTCTCCTTATTGTAATCCAGCAGAAAGTAGTACCAGTTTTCTGATTCAACCTTATCTTTTAGTTCGGAAAGAAGAGAAGAAGAAGAAGAGTTTGTCCCATATCCTGATCTGATAATGACAACTGAGGTATTTCACCTTTCGCATTTCTAACGTTACTAGAACTTAAGATTAAAATTTAAAAGCATAATATCTTCAACAGTTTGCGAAAATTTTATATCCTTAAGAGTATGTTAAAATCGCCAGCGATCACTATTCTCCATATATATTTACGACAAATTATATTCAACAATATTTAAAGTTTTCCGAAGAACATTGAGTGCTCACTGCTATCACCATAATTCTGTATATACAAATAGGGGAAAGGTGTCCAAAATGATCCCTCGAGGTAAAATGATTTCCCTTCGATTTGAGTAAACTACAAGTGACGTCTATTAAATTGATATGCTAACATGTTTCCTACATCGCGCACAGTAGTACTACAGTGAAGTTTCATGTCGTGTGAACATCATACGGCGATTTTATTTAAAAAAATTGAAAGAACAATGCCCATAATTGACCTGAGAAATAGTTATCGTGAATAATGATGTGAGGTATCTCAAAAAATTGCTGATTTTTTGTTATCATAAAATCACTTATTACTTTTGTTTTACTAAGTTTATAAATGGATGTTTTTAATTTGAAAGTATTGAAAAAAACATTTAAAATAGCATATCGTCCCTTAGCTAACAACACCGCTTAAGTAATTTTTATCAACTTTACAGGAGACGAAAAAAACTGTCTATTTTAAAAAATAGTTGGAGAATGTTCTGTTGTTATTTATGAATACTTTAGTTAGCTACTAAAAAATAATTAGTTGTGCTTGTTTTGACGATTTACTTTATTTTTACTGTTATTTTATGACTTGAGCTGTGTTGACCGATATTTTATTTGATTAAAGCGGTGTTATTTAAGGAAATGTTAGGAAATAAGTTATTAAAAGATGAATTAAAAAGAAGTAGTTTTATCAGAAAGTATGTATCAAAATTAATTAACAATCGTTATAGTATGTACACAAAAAGAGATAATCTAAATCTTAAAATTACATTGTTGAGAACGATTTATTAAACTTAGTTGGTTATACACGAACATTTAGAGTTTAGAGCGTTAGTGCAGTTTTTAAAAATATTTCAAACATATTTTTTGATAAAGTCCAACGTAACAAGATAAAATAGTTTCAATATATAAAAAACAAATCAAAATATTCGAAATTTCTAGTCTTGTAATTATATGCAGTCTTGAACAATTGCTGTGCGGAAGTCTTTCATAATAAGAGTGGCACTATTTAGGTCTTGAAATCTTCATACTTTCGCTTAGTGATTGGTTTTCTATGGCTTGAAATTTTGAGGCCAATCACACCAATTCAACATCCAGATTGTTCAATACTTTTGTAAGTTTATTTACCTTTCCTAGTTAGATCTTTCTTTAAAACATGCTGAGCGAATTCTTCCTCCATAATATTTCTAGTTTTACAACTGCAACTAACATCACATTATTCTTACGTATGGTGAAATAGGCTCAGATTGAGTTTCAATCACAATTTCTCAAATAATTTATGGCCACGGAATTCTCTACCTTCAAACTCACAATTCTCTTTGCATGTATGATAGAGGAAATACTGATTCTAAATATTTTCGTGACGTTTTACCACGACGGTAATGCGACGGCATCTTTGGAAGACCTGCTAAAAACTTTTCAACATATTTGTGGTATTTAGTTTTTTTTTTGGATTTTAACGATTACTGGTTGAAGATGACAAATCAGGAGACATGGCTGACAAACCAAACTTTAATAGCAAGAGTGGCCAAAGACATTTTTTACAAACTTGATGATTAATATTATCAATATTTAAAACGTAAGTTCGACTATCAGTTCTTCTGGATTATTCAGGATTTTTTGTAATTTTTTTGGTGCTTTATTAACGTGAGAAGTTATAAATTATCTTCGCTGCTCTCAGTTCATGTTTCTCCATTTTTTAAAGCAAATGCTGCGGCTGTTGTTCGTTTATTTTATTACATGCTCTGAGTTATACGATGGTTTCATCACCATGGAATGGATGAAACATTAGTAAGTATGACCAATTTCGAAGAACATGATGAAATAGCAGAAGCACTGGGTTGGTGCTTATTGCTTTACTGTTTTTATCTGTGCTTTGAGTACTGTTTTCATTGTCATTGAATCTATCAGAAATTGGGGTTTAAGTATTCGTAGTCAGAATATCTTGCTTAGAAGTAGACAAAGATTTGATATTTTTTTTATTAGAGAAGATATTTCCTGGATCTTGCACAATGTTCTCATTTTCTGCGGGAAAATTGGCAAAATTCAATACAGAAAACTAGAGATACTGGGTATTTGGATGGTTCCTGATGCAGATCAAAGAAGTTATTGCCAACTTTTTCTATAACTTGATAAGTAACTTATTACAGTTCATGGACGGCGAGTTTTGTTAGTTTATTTACGTTGCAACAATTTCGTTTTTATGAGGAGAAATGCATGCCTTGATATCAGAAGAACTAGAGTTGTTTTTATGGTCCAACACTAAAAAATAGGAATTAGTATTAAAAATATTGATAACAAAATAATAGATGCAGACCTCAAAATAAATCTTTGCTAATTCTTTTTTCTTCTTCTTAGTTACTTTGTTTACGCCCTGTACGCTTTTACATCAGTCCTGCTTCTTGTAACAGCTGTGCACATAATAATTCATCATCTGAACTCAGATCACTCCAGGATTCAATTTCTTCTCCGTCCATAGTGCACTTAAATTTTGAAACACCGCCTAAGTTAAAAAAAGAAAGTTAATGAACACCGCACAAGTAAATGAAGATACTTTATTATCATTCATATTTATATTATCACACGTAAGTCAATAAACATTACTACTTCATTATATAGCTTACCTCTTCATTTTTTATTAAAACTTCTTTCATGGAACGCACGGAGATGAAACACACTTAAAATTTAAGAATCACGTAGTCCAAAGTAATTTTTTCGAAAAATGTATGACAGATTAACGACTTGTGCGGTGTTGAGAGGCCTACCGACATGTGCGCTGTCACTACTTTCCAAATTACGGCTACCGATTGGTTAAAATCTATATCATGTGACCAATGGTTAGACGCGCAATGATCAGCTCTATCCAATGGCATTAAAATAAGACAACCGCCAATTTTCGACTTGAGCGGTGTTGTAAGCTAAGGGACGATATGAAATGGCACATTAAACAACAGCTTTGATTATCTGTGGTTAAAGTGTTTGAAATGTTCTGTTCCACGATAATTGTTACCCATTACTGCCCACCACATACCGTTCTTATAATAGTGATTAAAAGTAATATGTTAAAGAAGCTTAAACGTAATTTATAAGTAAAAATATGAATAATTGAACTACAAATACTTATTTTTAGTTGTATACCAAAATAGTTATAATCAAAAATCATAACACAGAGAAAAATATTCTGTGTGAAAATGATTTATAATTTTGACAGTGCAGTCGCGTCGTGTCATGCGAGATTAGTTTGACACATTTGACAGACACAGATGTTACTTTGCACCATCCTCACACTTCAAAGTTTCTCTAAGTAACCTCAAAAAACATTTAATCTCAATAGATTTTGTTTTCAACTTAAATAACACAAAATGAATTAATATTCATTTCAAGTAAACAATATTACGTTGAAAGCAATAGTAGTGCTTCGTATACAACTTGTAAATAAAATATCATTTAACAGGTTTTTCAATGTATGGGCATTGTTCTTTGGTGTGCTGAATCTAAGGTAAGTAATATTTGGTGTTGTATTGTTGAAATTGTGTTGCATGTTGGTGGATTAATGTTTTACTCTTGATTTTTTACTGACAATTAACTTTAGTTTAATCACTGTGTGATTTTGCTACGGTAATAATTTTAAGTTATTTTTCTATAAGTTTTTAAAATTTTGCTTTTGGGGTAAAATGATCCCTTTTAATAAATACAAAATGATCCCAGGGGTCATTTTACCCCTTATGTATTTTCGTAAGTTTTCGATTAATGCTTTGATATTTTCTAGGTAACGCCAAACCTTCAGTAGATAATCCCGTAATTTTAATTTTAGATGGCCATTAGTCCCACACCAAAAATTTGAACCTGGTTTGAAAAGCCATTGAAAATGATGGCATCATTCTATGCCTGCCGGCATACTGTACGCATAAACTACAACCACTTGATGTAGGAGTAATGTATCCTCTTAGCGTGCATCATAATTAATCGAGAATTAAAAAAAGTGGATGAATAAGAATCCTAGAAGAATGGTCTCTGTATTTTAACTGAGATATTTTTTGCTTGGGCATACTTTAGAGCAGCAGTGCCATGAAACGCAATTAATGCATTTCCAAAATGTGGAATTTACCCTTTGAATTAGGATATTTTCACTGATGTGGACTATGTGGTTGCAGAAACTACTGATATGAAAGTGGACGTCGTTAAAAAACAGGTTTGCCACGTATCGCCAACCGGGCACATATCCAATCCCGGGCAACGTCAATTTTATTAGAAAATTGACTATATACTATTGTACTTTCTATTTTTTTTGTTGCCCTATCCAGGGATCGAATCCGGGACCTCAAGTCAAGTACGACGCCGGACCGCTGATTGGCGATTATTATCAATTGTTGTAATCGTCGTTAGATTTGCTTAGTTTGATATTGATATTAAAACATCTGCCAAATTATAGGTATTTGTTGTACATAAATACATGGCACTTGGCTACAATGTTGATTGTACGTTTAAAAAATAATAAAACTAATTGAAAGCATTACTTTCTATTTTTTTTACTCTGGGGAACTAAAAGATCCCGGGATCATTTTAATCTTAACCCAGGGATCATTTTACCCATCCCTGTGTACAAAATGATCCTTTAGAAAAGTTTTGGAAATCCTGTAATAAAACTGGAAATATAAAACTTACCGGAAACAGTGGTAAGACAATATATGACCACTTAAATGGCGTATCAAAAGCTTTTTGCAAATTTACTATAACTCTAATACTTTGGGCACTGTTATCATTCTGCCTTAGGGGATCATTTTGGACACCTTTCCCCTAATTATGCTCTGGATAGATAGTATCTGGATGCCACAGCATTTGAACTATTTTTCAACTGCTATATCTTCGCAGAATTTAATGGAACGACTAATACACACACCTCCACGCTTTTTGCTTGATAGAAAGCACTTCCTAGTTTTTAATTTTAAAATACAATAATTTGTTCATCCCCTTTTTGGACAAATAACAAAATTTTCAGATAGACATACAACGTCGCTGGAATTTTTTTGATTCTCAAAACTATTCAAACAAGCCTCTAACCAATCAGTTTTGCTTAACACCCCTGCGATATTTGATGGAATATGTTATTATGTTTAGTAGGATTGTTGAAACTATCTGGGGGGTCGAAAAAAATGTGCAGGTTGTTTATCTATTATATTAATAGTTACATCCTGTTTTAGAATTATTGGAAAGTAATAAGGTATGGTGCCCTTTCGTGGGTCAGAGCGCCGTACTCTCTCAGCTGTCATAGGAGAGGACCTCTCACTGCCGAGCGTCGTCAAAGTGATACTTGGTGGTGACAGGTGCTGGCAGGCGGTGGTCTTCTTTTGCAAAGAAGTCATGGACGATCCCAACTCAGGCCCGCTCCGGAGCAGGCGGACCGGTGGCGCAAGAAGGCGGTTCCTTCGTCTTTAAAGCGCCTCCGATCCGGGGCCACCGGGGGGAGCCGGGGGACTTTTCTCAGCCAGCACGGCTTCGCACGCCTGAGGGGCGACCCCAATGGCCGGAGTCACTCCTCTTTCAGCGCGGGAGGAGGCGCGGTGAGGACCGGGCCGTAGCCGCGGATCGAGATGGTGAATGCCAACGGGAGCCCATCTCGCTCCTTGCCGGGCGGCAGGAAGGTCATCGTGTGGTTTTTAGTCGGTTCGAGTCCGACATTTTCCACACGTAAAAAAAATAAAAAAATGGTGCCCTTTCGTGGTTATCAACACTTACTTTATTAATCAGTGCATTTATATATACGTGGCGTTGCTTATGTGATAGATATTTTGTTTCATAATCCCTACATTCGACAACTAATGCCCGGTTCCTATATTCAAAAAACGAGTCGTTTTGATTACGGATGGTAGTATTTTGTACGCTTAGTAAGATTACTAACAACGGTTGCTCGTTTCCGACTATTGATTCTAAACATTTTTTGAAAATATTGGTAATGCTCCGTTACTTTTGAACAAACTACGAATGATTTAGCTGACGGATTACGATTCGTTGATTATAGGAACCGGGTATTAGTAAGATTACTAACAACGGTTGCTCGTTTCCGACTATTGATTCTGAACATTTTTTGAAAATATTGGTAACGCTCCGTTACTTTTGAACAAACTACGAATGGTTTAGCTGACGGATTACGATTCGTTGTATTATAGGAACCGGGCATAAATGAATTTACTGACATGTGTAGGTCAGGTAAAAACTTTTATTTAAGTATAGATTGTTTGGATTGTCAACAAAAGTAAAAAAAAATATCAACATAATTTAATGAAGTTATTATTTTTAATGTTATTTAGGTACCTATTCTGATCTATGCCTAAATTAATTAAATGTGTATTAGCATGAAAAGGGAAATAAATGTGAAGGAAGCAAGACAGGTTTGTCAGGATCGTGAGGTCTGGCATTGGATACTCTCTGCCTACCTCGTAAGGCACTTGGCGTGAAGATGTATGTATGTATATATGTATGTTTGTATGTATTTATTAGCATCAACCAGTTTTTAAGAGCTGTAGCTAATTCAACTAAAACTTTCATAGGTTCAGTTGTTTCATTATGCATTCTTTTAGCTCTTTAACGATTTTTTGTGTCGATATAGGTAAAGCGTACTTTAGATTTTTTTTAATCTGTTCACAAACTACGGAGAAATTAACAACGTTCTACAAGATTGAATATGTGCTCGGTTGGCGAAAGACTTGCCCCCTATCACGTTGTGGGACTTAGTGTTTAGTGTCTTCTGGGTGCTCTGGTTGTTCCTCTTTTTTATTTGAGTTGAAAATTCTAAATTAACAGACAACAATTTAATTTAGTTAAAGTCGATCTAGGCTAGTTCACTATAGTTCAGAGTACGACTATGCTAACTATTATTCTACTTGTTTAAGAAGAATTACATTAATTTAGAAAGTCGTGGTTTACTCGATGATAAAAACCACACACTGCCTTTAGATACTTAAAATACTGTCGGTCACAATACTAAGACATAAATTAATAGGAACTCGTATAGCTACGTTAAGCAATATATATTTTACATAAAGTTTTAAGTACTAGACGTAAATTAACACTAACAAAAATAATTTAAAGGCCCCGAAAATATAAATTTATTTCATACGTATAGATCGAAGCAAAAAATAATGCAAGCAATTATTAACAAAAACTGTTAGGTATAATGCATTTTGTATACGTCTCCATTTTCTTATAACAAAATCCACACCTCTTTCGCCAATCATGTTAACTAAATGTAAATAACTAAATGTTAATAAATTCGTCAGTATTGTGTTCAAGAGTAGATACCTACCTACATACCTACTCGATTCCAATTTCCAATATTGCATGAATCGAACTCCAAAAGCAACCCTACTAGTGAACCTTAAATAGAAAACACAAGAGTCTAAACAAATAGTTAAAGATAACGACTTACCGTCTTTACAAAAAATATTCAACTTGGTGGTTTTCATTTGACGTCAATAATCTAAATTCTGAAATTCTGAAGTATCTCATGAAGTACCCTCAGCTGTAGTCTCAACTATGTTAGAGATATGGTAATTAATGCGCCATCTACTATTGATACAAAAAAAATCTACTGTCATTGCAAAAATCCAGCGTAGTGGGACACATCTTCTAATTTAATCTAGCCTATGTCCCACTGCGGAGCGACTGCCTCCCCTCCTGGCTTTTAATACACATGTAAATGTAATTAATTACGTGTGAACTAGATCTACCTACTTACCGTCTAGTCTTATCTATAAGACTAGACTGTCTTTTATACTTATAAGTTCACAATAAGAAACAGTCGAACGATTAACTTTATTTTTCTCGAACATACATAAATGAAACAAATTACACTAAAATATAAATTTCGAAAAAATTTTGCTCAAAATAAAATGCACTGGATTAAGAGTGGCGGTGATACCAGCACACGTCGCTAGATGGCGCTGAAAAGTGAAGTATGACCAGGAAGACCAAACGAAGTCTAAACAACTGGTGGTGAAATTCGGTAATTATTTGAGCCACAAATTATTGAGTATTAAGTCAAAATCTGAGATCATACCCCCGGGCTTACGTGTACAGAGAAAAATTCCCAATGTATGATGGCGTATGCCCTTACGATTCACTAGAGCCAAAGTCTTGTCTCACAATGTTATAGATGCCAAGCCTTTCGCCATCCGGGCACATATCGAATCCCGGGCAACGTTATTTTATTGGAAACCAGATGTTTCGGGGTACTTCGTTCCACCCGTTCAATCTGTTATTGAAAAATTAAAATGTTGTTTTACCATTTTTCCTCGCAGTACCTGTAACGAAATCAAAAGTATCCTTTGACCTTCTTCTGGTTCGAAGCTACGGGGAGGTAGGTAGAGGTATCAAGTTTCAGCCAAATTGGTTCAGCAGTTCTTGAGTAATAAAATGTGTAACTAACACTACTTTATTTAATACCTATATATTGTTAATATTAATTTTCCAATTTTATTTTGTTGCCCGATCCGAGAATCGAACCCGAGACCTCAAGAAGTAAAGTTTTAAGCCAGAGAGCCAAAGAACCATAGAGATAGATAACCATAGATAGATAGTGATAAAAAATTAAAAACTATGATATTGATGTTCATATAAAAATTATGTATTCATCAATATTCATATTGCCCTCTTCAAAGTGAGTATCTCCACGGTCCTTGCAAATCTCCATCGTTTCAGATTCCAAAACAGGAATTAATCGCATAGAGTCAACTCCAGCGAATATGAAAACGCTACGATTGTTTTATCAAAATTAAAAATTTCAGAAAAATATTTTGCTGACGCAAATCTTATGTTCAAAACTTTAAAAAAATGACTAGACATGAACTGACTGGTATGCCGACATCTTTCGCAACTTTCGTTATGGTGATCGATGATTTTAGAAACAATTTTTTTGAAGAAATTAACAACTAGCTGTCTCGGTGAACTTCGTTCCACCCGTTCAGTGTGCTAAACAAGAAAGTATTACTTTTCCCATTTTTCCTGCAACGTCAAGCGCGGATCCAAGGGGCGGACCTGGACAAGGGTGTAGATAAGTCGAATAGTAATTTCGTTTATTTTTTTAAATCTTATTCAAACAAATATTCAAACTTCAATACAGGCATCAACATAATAATAATAATAGGTATCTAATTTGAATTTTACAACAGGTTTTAAGGAATTTTTTGATATGAAATACAGTGATACTATAATTTATTGTTTTTCTAATTAATGACGAATATTGACAATATTATGTCTTTTGCATTACACCTTGTCAAAACTATGTTTCGTAAATCGTAGGTTTTAACATTTATGAAAAAAACTATTGATTGTAAAAAAATGGTAAATAACCATTCTAGTAGTATTATTAATGTAACAGTCTGTCTTTCTGTTACTTTTCACAGCTAAACTGCGGGGCCAACTTCTATGAAATTTTGAGTGCAAATAGATTACGACCCGAATTCAAATACAAGCTACTGGTTTGCAAAAAAGTAATTTGCAAAATCAATAAAACGGGGCATGAAATTTCATATATTAGGGACAAAAAATGTTTTATTCGGGTTTTGTTTATGACTCAGAAACTACCTAACTAAAATTAAAGTTCAATTTATCGTAGCTTAAAATGTAACAAAAATATTCAGCATCTAAGTATAACATTGAATATCATTTTCAAAATTTGGATAAACTATATATCATCCATAAACATTCATATGGTTTTGTTGAGTAGAACATTGTTGTCTTCCTATTTCAAAAATATATAGAACCAGCCAACCAGACGAACTGTGTTTCGATTGACCTTTACGGCTACTACGAGTAACTAAAATTTATATTTCTGATCTTGATCTGTATTTAGGAAACTTTTGACTTCTAAAAGCCTTTTTTAAATTTATATCTTTAACTGATAAAAAATTAGAGAAATTTCTGATTTCCAAAATATCAAACTATTTTAAACTGTTGTTGTAAGAACATTTCGGGTTTCGTCGCCAGCCAATGACAAACAAAAACGCAAAAGAGTAAAGTAGGTACTGTCCATATAGAAACATAAACGTTTGCTAGGTGCCATTATTGTGCCAATTACCTACCACATTATTTGTGTAATAATTCGCGTATAACTATTTTAATACATGGTTGCTAATATATATTTATTTTATTTTAATCTGTACTGTTCATAATAAAACTCACAATATAAAAAAAAAAAACTTTTAAAATAAAACTAGTGTTGGAGGCACAATAAAGAAATCAAAAATGTTCTTTTTTAAAGATATCAAAACTTTAAAACTCCGTAATGTAGAGAAACGTTTAAACCTACAGGTCCTCTTTGATAGACATACATATCTTCACGCCAAGTCCCCAAGTCAAGTAGACAGAGAGTTTGGATTGCAGAGTGAAAGAAGTTCACCGAGTTGGCTAGTATTGAAAAAAAAAGTTACTGATTAAAGAGGTAGGTCAGCTGCCAAACGTCATATTAGATTTGATGCTCGCTTTGACTTAGCCTTGAGTATATGACCCCCCCCCTGACACGATGACTGGATCCGCCCTTGTGCAACGTTCCGGTATTTTCTTCATAAGAACCTTCTCCTCATAATAACTAACACAATAAAAAAAATTGCCAAATCAGTCCAGTCGTTCAGAAGTTAAGCACTTACCAACACATTAACACATTTAGCTATTCATTTTTATAATAACAATTTTACGACATTCTTCTGTTGTTTATGTGCTGGGGCGTCCAGAGTAAATTTCGTTTTTTTGCATCTTCTCAGAAAACTAAGTTTTCTTAATTTGAACTGTGTTATAAGATCTGCCCATCATCTGCCCATCCTAGGACCGGAACCGACAAAGTTTATCTGGTGGAGGCATAGGTAGCTTATTGTCTCTGAAGTTATAGCAGTTTTTGAAAGTGACTTTAAAAAATGATTTTATTAAAAAAAATGTGTTTAATGTGTTATGCTAATTTTTTACTACTATTGCCCTTTACATATTAAATAATTCTAGCATTACTTCTCCTGAGATTGTACTCTATATTGGGTAATATCATCATTTCTAACATCAGTTTGCCTACTTTTTCTCCTATTACTTGTGCTCGCTGTTTAAGTGTGCGTGTTTTCGCAAAACTATCATCTTTATTATCATACTTTTGTAGAAAATACTTACTGACAATTCTGAAAAAGTTCTGATTGGGGATAAAAGGTTTCGTTGTCTGGTCACTGTTATGAAATAGTTCTTAAACTTTTATCATTTAATCGATCTCATTGTTAAGGCCATTATTGGAGTTGTTACTTTGTTAGTCTACGTAATCACGATCGTTAAGACTTCGATCAATACTTGAAGATATTAAAAATATCAAAGTATCTGTCTGGTTTGTTGATTGCATTATTACATAATCGAGTTGTGGGTAGAGAATTCGATCCCGGTCGATTTTTCTAATCCCGGGATTTCGGGATCGTCTATAGCTAATCTCGGGATCCCGGGATAATCCTGGGATTGTAGTCCCGGTGTCTAAGCTGTTTGAGACAATTCAAAAAGGTTAAAACCAAATTTAAATGAAAAAAATTTAATCCCTTCATTGAAAAAATTTGGATTCAGGAAACAACATTCCGCAATAGACAAAGTACACAGAATAACAAACATCATCGAAAAGTCCTTGGAAGAGAAAACAATTAGTCAACAATGTTCCTAGTCGTAGCGCAAGCATTTGACAAAGTTTAACTTGCAGGTTTCATTTATAAGCTAAAATGCACGCTACTCATACAGATTGTTAACATCTTAGAATCGTAGATTGAACAAAAATCATTCAGAATAAAGCATGGAGTGTTCTTGGTCTGGTGTTGTACGTACTTCATGCGGCTTATATACCAGATACGGAAAGCAATGTAGTTGCAATCTTTTGTCGATGATGGTATCGGACGGCCGTCGAAAGCACGCAGGAAAAAGTAACAGAGAAACTCAAACGGCTGTAAATAATACACTAACATGAACGAAACGGTGACATATAAAGTCTACTCATATCAATTTTAAGAAAGAGAAACTAAAAGATTTACCATGCAATGCAATGCAACATGCAAAACAAAGCTTCGTTAAAAAGGTTTAAAAATATGTATCGGCTTATTGGCACACATTCCAAACTATCTGTAAAAATAAACTATTAATATATAAGGCGAATAGATTGCCTAGGGCCGTGCCGAGATTTACTCCAAGTAACACTCTCAACAAAATGAGCTGAGTAGTGAATCCAGCTGCTGCTGACAAAAATATGCTCCGGGAATCCTTCCTTGAAAATAATGAATAATGATGAATCATTAACGCACAATTAAAAAATTAGATATTCTGAGAAAGAAAGAAGAAGAAATGAAGACGAACCGAAATTAGTGAAACAGTGACCATTACTTATAACGTATATTAAGCTTTATCATAGACACAAAGTTGTCCTGTTTTTTTTAAAGGAATTGAAAAGCGATGCGTGGCATTCATGGAACTGATTCGAGCCCAAACCGTTTTAAAGATTTCTTGGATGCCTACTAATATTATCTAACTAGCACTTTCATAATGAAGATATTTGAAATAAGGATTTGCTAATGGGAATACGAAATAAAAGGCAATATTTTTGAAAGTGCGATACTTAGGCTTTAATTAACACTTGTTTTATTTATTAAAATGTTGGTAGTGGATGAATTGTAAATTTTCCAAAACCAGCTTTTCTACTGCTTCTATTTGTTCAATCGTTTTTTAGCAATTTAAACTACTGTGACCAACGTTTTATTACAAAGTCTACTCCTCTCTCTCCTATCATGATTGATGGAGCACATGTATTGCCAGAAGTTATGTTTGGCATTATCGAAGCATCAATGACTCTTAGTCCCTTGATTCCATAAACTCTCAGTTCGTTATCCACTACTGCAGTTTTATCTGTTCTTGGTCCCATCCTACAAGATCCAGTTGGATGGTATCGTGGTGAAGTATATGAACGAGCTAAACATATTATATATTCATTACTTCCCCACTCGTAGTCCTTACAAGCTTTCAACCTCTGTTTCACATAGAAGAAACCCGCTGATTTAAATTTTTCTGTGTTTTCTAATGACAAGAGGAACTTTGTACCACGCACCAGAGGTAGCAAATCTCTTTCATCGCCAAAATAATTAGGATATATTAATGGTTTGCCATATATATTAGAAGCGTTGAGTAAAATATATCCTCTGCTTAAAGTGACTAAATTTGAAGGTCTGGGTATCATTCCATCGTAAAAAGCTGTTGGGAATATTGAGTTTTTCAAATAAGAAACAGGGTCTTTGACATATTCTCTCCAATTCATAACTTCATTTAACTGAATTTCGATATCAGGAGAACTCAAGCCCAGCGTAGTTCTTACAAACGCCAAAGAGTTTTCCGGCCCATTACCAGATAAGGGTCCAGATTTAACTTTATTTTGACCGTATTTTATGACCTGTCTCAAAATTTCTTGTTTATCTACTGTAGTCGCTGATACATTGGTCAATCCAATTAAAATTCCGTTAAAAGTTATATGATCTTGCAAATTTCTCCCGACAGCTAAGTCTTTAATAACTGGTATACCAAGAGACTCTAGATGATTCCTCGGTCCAATACCAGATAGCATTAGTATTTGTGGTGAATTTATCGTTCCAGCACTAACGATGACTTCTTTTTTAGCATACACAGTGTATGCTTTATTATTTCGTCTATATCTAACACCATACGCGATATTATCATCATTTATTATAATTTTTATGACCTCAGAGTTGGTTCTAATTGATAAATTTTTCCTGTATTGACGAATAGGTTGAATGAATGAAGAGTAAGTTGAGGCTCTCTTACCTCCATTGACAAATGCTTGAGCTTGGTTAGTTCCTAATTGTTGGAATCCATTAAATTCTGTAAGGGGTATTCCGGCTTCCGAAAATGATTCAACTAATGAAACAGCCGGGAAGTCAATGTATGGGTATCTTTCAATAGATTGTTCTCCTCGGTCTCCGTGGTATCTACGATCTAATCCTTCGATGTTTAAATTTCTTTCCGATTTCTTGAAAAATGGCAGTACCTAAGGATATAGGGATGTGTTATAATTTTTAGTTTTATGAAAGTATTTTCTAGATTACCTTATTATCTTTAAGTTTGATTATCCCACATACTAATTTATACTATATAGTGTATATAAATAAATTTGTGAACTGTATTTAAGAAAAAGACAAGCCACTAATTTTCTTTTGCCGGATCTTGTTATTAAGAGACCGGTAGATGAGATCATAAATTGTAGGTCTTTGTAAAATAAAATATTATTATTTTCTGTTCTACAACAGTAATTAATGTTATTTTCCGGCACAGTTTGCTCTAAAACGTTGTCATGTTACAATTTGATAAGTAGCCGTGAGTTAAGCTAAATATGTCAGGCTTAAAATTTCAGTCCCAGATTGGAATCGCAGCGATATCATCTACGTTGTCTAACGGAGACGTGGTTTCTATTCATAAATAAATCCGTTACTTGCCTCATCATAGCTCCACCCAGGGTTACCGAGCGAGGCCCAAACGTCAAAGTCAACCTTATTGCCTCTAATGTATGTCATCGAGTTTATCGAACTGGAACCTCCCATGGTCTTTCCCCTGAAATATAAACCAAGTAAGTTATGATTAATGGAAAAAAAATCGTATTCAGCACAAAAGTGGAGCTACTCGCTCCACTTTTGTGCTACTACGAAGTTGGTACGGTGCTATGAAGACGGAAACATTGAAAATAGACATGGACAGTAGCGAGCGGGCGACAACGTATGACGTAACATTTATGACAGAAAATATTTGATAAATATGTATATATGCTATCTTGCCGGATAGAAAAATAATGAATGTTTGAAAAAAAGTTTTCATGAATAACTATATACAAAAAACCAATTTTCTAAATAATTTAAATATATGAACAAAAATGATACTTGTTGCTTGGAATATAAAACTACTCGTCATGTATCATTCATGATTCGCATTCTGTAAAGCTTTATATTATTCGACCCTGGTATATCCTCACCTAGCCCAGTCACACCTGCCATCAGTATACGCCAGGCAGCTTTTTCCATCTGGCTCTGTCTTAAACTGCCAGTCGATGCTAGAGCCTATCAGCGTTCTCGATAAAGCAGGAGCTAATGTAACTTCTGGTTGTTCTGGACCAGCTTCTAGAAGTAAAACCTGAAATGTTGAATGTGTTGTTATTAATTTATGATTTGACTTTTCGTATTCACAGATAGCTTTTTTCAACCGACTCAAAAACTACGCGTTCATTTTTTTAACCGCCTCGTTGATCGAGAGGCTAGCGTACACCGAGGAGTAGCGAACCTCGAGGTTCGTGTTCGATTCTCGACGATATCAGGAATTTGTGTGATGGACATTTGTATGTCTACAATTCCGGGTATGTATTAAAATCGTAAACCAATACACACAACACAAGCATACAGTTTGCTTACTGTGGGATTAGATTGAATTTTTGTGTTATTTGTCCAGGGATATTTGTTTAGTATTTTACAGAGTAAATGAATTTTGATACATCTTTTGTTGTTTGATATACTCGGGGTAAATATACAACGAGGTATATGGAGTATACAAGTGGGCGTCTCATTGCGCCCTCTCATACTCATAAAACAAAATTAGTACGATAACAAGAGATGATTAACGGTACAGTGTACACCCACCGGTATTTAGTTGTGATGACGCATAATTTGTCATAGATTAAACTTATTTCGATATTTTTTTGATAGAGTATATGCTCAGAGAGATCCTATTTTGCCAAAAACAACCTTCAATGCAAGAAGACAAGGGACGATCAATTTCACACTCAACTGAATTTAAGTTATCAGTGCACATTACTCTTTTATGGAGTTAATTAAATTTGATAATTATTTTAAACTAAATAGGATACACATTCGCTCAAAAAAGTACCGGGAATGGATAATTTGTTCATAGTTCCAAATTCAAATTTTTGTTTTTTTTGTTGTGGATACATTGGCACACATTTTCTATTTGAGTTGCATCTTTTATTTATATTAAATGCAGTGCTATTTTTAATTATATTATGTTTGGTGTGAATTTGAAATTTCATAATGGACAAAAACATCGAACATATCGTATTTTGTATTCGTATTAAATAAAAATGTTACAGAAGGCTACTCTCAATGGAGTTTATCAAAAACTCTTGCTTATGATTGTTCAATAGCGGTCGAGATATGATAGAAGATTTGCCTCGCTCTGGTAAGCCATCGACGTCTTCAGCTGAAATTAAAATCACAATAGCTAAAGAAACAGTGACTACAATATAATAATTTCAATTTATTATTTGGGTATGAAACATGTTGCCACTCGGATAGGCCCAAAAAACCTGAATTTTCTCTAAAAACTCAATCGCATGAGAGTCGCTGAGGACATGCTAAAACGAGTCGATTCAGACTTGATATTCATGAAACGCATTGTCACTGATGACAAGACGTGGGTTTACTATTTTGATATGCCAACTACCAACACCACCATATTCATTAACAGATATGGCTCCAGTTGACATTTTTCTCTTTCCAAAGCTCAAATTAGCACTTCGTGACACCCGTTTTTAATTGGTAAATGACATGTTAGAGTATCCACGACAAAAACTGACTAAATTCCGGAGACAGCGCTTAAAAACTGGTTTTGATAACTGGATTATTCATTGGCCTAAGTCTATCGTTTCTGAAGGAGCTTTTAGATTTCAGGACATTTCTTTTAGGTTTTAGATGTCAAAAGTAAAATAAAAACAATATCGTCATCCTAATTTGAAATACAATCGGAAAGGTTTTAACTAGGTACTAATAAAAAAAGATAAATAAACTGCTACCTCTACCTGCTCTATGGGTAACTCACTGTTTCGCTCGGCCATCCTGCAGCCATTGCTTACGCAATGAACAAACACAGATTACATTTGGTTGTCGCTCTAACTGTGCAACAAATCAATTAAATCGTCAATTTCTAATTGGTCATGCGAGTTGCCCGCAATATCACTCATTCTACCTATGCTGTAGTATGGACAAAGATACTCAGCAGAAACAAGACCAGTAAAGTTTTTATATTCCCTTAGGCATTTTATACTTCGTGTTCTTTAACTATTATTAACAACAACTTTATAAACATATGGCTTTGGGTATAGAACATCCAGTTTAATATTTACTTTACTTGCACTGCAAGTTGGAGCTTGATTCCAAAGATATAAACATTACTATTTTTAGGGTAAAAAACATTTTCATCGAAATTTTGTTTTATAAAGTTTTATAAGCCTTGTTGCGTTTTCGATTGATTGAATCCATTTATTTGTCGGATACAGGTTAATCACTTAAAGCTCTAGCGCACTTATTGTATTGTATTGCACTTTTTTTAATACATTCAAGAGGAGGCAAACGAACAAGTGGGTCACCTGATGGAAAGTGATCAAGTATCACAGATGCGTTGCCGACTTTTGAGGAATGTACGCTCTTTACTTGAAGGTCCCTAAGTCGACGGGTGCAAAGTAAAAAGAGTCATCTACAAAACAGCTACTTTACAGGAGAGCGTATAATAGGACAAAATGCTCCCATTTTGTCAATTTTTAACAAAATTTGTTGAAATTTTCATCATTGCTTTATAATTTAATAATATATCAACATGTTTATTTATTTTTTTCCAATTATGTTTAATTTTCGAGATATTGTAGTTGTCTGTATCTACTTTGCTCTAAAAAAAAAGACAACAGTGTTAACTACCACTTGGTCGTTTCTACGTGGGAATTAAAAAAATAGATTTAGTAAAGTATGATTAGTAAATTTCAGTAAAACGAAAAGTGTAACACTTCCTATTATTAAAATTAATTAATGACAGTTTTACATCTTAAATACATCAAGTTTAGAACATAACTGCGCAGATGTCTTTTTCTACGTCGTCGATTTGGTGCCAGGTACATGATTTAGATGAAGGTTAAATGAAATATTTATTTATGAATAATTCATTTATTATCATAAAAAAACGTAACTTCTCATACATCTTTAGAAATAAAATCAACAAAAATCTTTCTGATAAATTATGAGGTAGGTAATTGCTAATTCTTTGGTTGACCATTCAACAGTAAAATTATATAAACTTTGTCTGAAAAAAAAAACAATTTAAGTCAAATCTAGAAGGTTCTAAACTTTTAAACTTTATAAAAAAATAACACCAGTCTTAGATAACACAGTAATACAAATAAGTCTTCTAAAGTACGTTCTATTCATACATTTTTTTTAATAAAAATATCTTTATCACTTATAATAAAAGTAAGTAGAAAATTAATTCCAAACAATGATGAAACTCTGTATCAATACTTAAAAATTATTCAGTCTCATTACCGTCAGTATAGGAACTATGTTTTAAATTTTTATAAAAGTTATGATACCTAGGAGATATCAGATTTTGCTGGCATTTGTACTTGGTCTTTGTACTTGGCACTTGTTATCATGATGGGTTCATCATAACATTTTTTGGGATCATTAAGGCTACGGTGGAAACGAGTAGTTACTATTCGCACCAAGTCAATTCGCTTGGGTTCTTCATCATTTAAGTCATATTTACAAAATATTGCGTAAGGATTTCCTGCTTTAACGACTATTTCTCGAACTTGATTCCACTTAACATTGGCATTGTCGGTATTTTTTGTCAATTTAAAATCATGTAAACACATTTTGAAATCTAAAATTTGGTCTTGTGTTATTTCTATAACCTCATATGCATCGCCGGATGTTTTACACCACCGAACGAGTGTATACCATTCTTCAGGACAAAAAATGAATTTTCTTTTCGACGATTTCTCAATTAATGCGTGGACACTATCGCCTTCCTGCTGAGTGTGACCCTTCTCCAAAAATCTGTGACAAATATCAATGCTATACTTTTGAGAGCAGTATCTTTGATGCCTCTATTAGTTGACTGTTGTATAAAATTATAAAGGCAACTAGCCACTTCATTCGAACCCCGCTTAGCTATAGTTTCAGGCCACATATAACATATTCCTTTTTTAAGTCCCAAATCAAAAACAGTAAAATTAAAAACAGAAAGTTTACGCTTATAATAAAATGACCTGGTTTCCCCGTGTGGTGTTGACAAATTTTTTTGGAAATCAAAGGTAGCCGAAGTTACAGTTTCAGGTTTAGAAGCAGCTTCATTTTTGTCTTGTTTCTTTAAAGATCTTGCTATATTTTTATCTTGGATATGTTTATTGTACTTATCTTGTTGTGTGGTTGGTGAAGGAAGGCAATTTTTAAATGCTATACATACGTCGAACTGGTCTTTTTTAGGAATATAAAAGGCTATGTTCATTTCCTTGTTCACAATGTCTCGATACTGGCGCGCTGTTCGTACTCTCTCCACAATATTATTTTCTTCTGCCCAAGTCTGGTACAACTTAAACATTGTGGAGAAATTTAAATCAGCCAAGTAAACTTTGTTTGTGTCTTTTCTCGTGTAATGTGACTCCACTGGTTGAAACGAGTTTACATGATCACACACACCTTTTATTATGGCGGCAGTACAAACCTTTTTTTTATTAATATGATGACCTCTGAAATCTTTTTCACAGCTACCAGTATTTTTATCATATTTATCAAGAGCACTCTGTATAAACTGATTACTTACCGATAGCGTATTCTTAAACATTGTTTTGCACACTTTTATAGTTTTAGGGCTGGTTTCTTTTACATTTGTTGGAAGTGTATAGTTTACACTATATTGGCGTTTAGAATCATTCTCTGTAGTAATTCTCCGCTTCATACAACGTTTTGTATATTTACCTATAAAAACGCATTGCTTTTCGTGATCGCAGAGATCCCAAAAACGATTAAAGATAAGTTTTCTATCTTCGTGAGATATTTTTGCGCTACAGTTAAATTTGCAAATACCACATGCCGGTTTAAGATGTTTCGCAGGTTGCAATTTTCCATTTCTGAACTGATGTTGTTTACCTGAATTTAATAGTAATTTACGTCTCGTATTAATCCACTTGTCTTTATTTCTCAATCGCCTTTTCTTTGTTCTATCTATACTGAACTGACGTCTTTTTCTACCGTTTAAGGAGGAAGGCGTAGAACATTCACTTGATGCCTCCACTGCCGAGGAAGCATCACTGGTGTCCCTTGTATAAGATTGACAGTTTGACAGTGACGTACTTGATGGCCGCCTTGAGTTTAATAAGCAGATATTTTGATCTAATTCAGATAATGGACGCGGCGGACTTGAAGTAAATGAGTTGTATTCTGAGGGTGTTGGTGTATATGATAATTTGCTCGGGGAATCTCTATTACCAATATTACAATTTTCACAATTAATTTGTATGTCAGATTGAGGATGAACTGGTGTGACCGACCTAGAATACACAGTACATGGAGACTTATCTTGCGAAGTTAACTGGTACTCATTTGTCTTTATTGCTGACACATCAAGGTCTTCCATAAGATGTTCAATAACTTCATCGGCCAACACATCATTTTTCTCAAAAAATCCATCGCTTATGTTTTGTAAGCTTTCATCTTCTTTAAAAGGTCGTTTCGGACTCTCTGAACATGAAACAATAGTGCAAAATACAAGTAAGAAAATACTGTTCAATTATAAGTCAATTAAGAAGAATTAACATACTCATAAACTTAAAAAAAAACAGAAATACATAATCTTTGAAAATTTCAAGCGTATAGCTATAGCGGTACTTGAGATACCCACAGCCTGGAAACAAACAAATAGACAGACAGACTTACGGAACCCTAAAATCAACACTAATTTACAAAAGTAAATTGAGACATCTACAATTCTACATCACAACTGCAACGTAGAAAAAGTTATATGGCAGATAGCCGTTTATGCGTCGTTTCGTAACAAAAAAATATCAATGATAACCTATTTTCATTATTAAAACGACTAATATGATTTAAATTCAAAATAACAATAACATTCAAGTTTTATAACAAAAATACGTACCTGAACTAGTTTCACGGTTGTTATCGATAAGTTGTAACAGATCTTCTCGGTTCATAATAGCGCACTGTCGTCTCGTTTTGCCCAAATTCACCAATAATTTACGTCTTTCCATGTCTATTGTGTTAAACTCAAACTGTTTACTAGTATGATAACACTTTTCCACAAACTTTATCACTTAACAAATCAAAACAAACAAATATTCGTGCCGGCCGGCGAAGCACATGTCATCTGACTGACGACGTAGTATGACTGACCGCTGGCCCCCCGCGCGTCCCGCGTATAAACGGCCAGCGGTAGTTACCCGCATCTACATCGTGCAATTTCACAAAACAGGCGTAGCTGTCATCTTTTACGTAACAAAAGTACCAAAATTAAGATGATTTTTGTATTTTTGTTTTTGCTTTGTTGTAGAACATGATGTTTTAAGTTAGTTTTTACAAAAGAACCAAAATCTCAAAATTGCAGTTGACTCTTTTTACTTTGCACCCGTCGAAGTCATAATAATTGTTAGGGAATACCGCCCTCGGTAACTGATTCCCCAAAGGTGTTGTGCGAAGTAAAAATGTTTTAATTTAAAAAATTAGATGTCTCACTAGGTAGAGTAGCTCTTAATGCATTAGGAAGAATACAATTTATGAGTTCAATTTGTCTAATTGCACGCAATGGAATGTGAAGTGTGTCTAAATTGTTTATCGATAGTATTTTTTAAATATCTGCTGTAAAATCTTTGCTGTGGTCAAATAATAAAAAAGCCGTCTACACCGTATAACATTTTAATAAATTACCTAAATGTTATAATAACATACACATTTTTTTAAAATAGTCAAAGTACAACAAATATTTAGCATTACACAATTGTAATACAGCTTCTATAAATGTTTTTGTAACAAAACCTAAATAGGAATCTTACACAAGAATTAAGTATAAAAATAACTTATATAAAATAATAAATAATACATATTCAATAAAAGAAGAAAATAACATAGACTACGAGATCTAGAGACGATCATTATTGTTAAATAAAAAAAATGTACTTACCAATTTAAAAAGCACATATTACGAAATCATACCTTGCTAATTTTGTACTTACATTTATTCATAATAAGTAATTTCGGTTATGTCACCGTTTTTTTTAAATTAAAAACGGGCACCAGGCCGTCACTTATAATATTTGCTACTTTATTTACATTTTTTTGTTTTACATTGCATTTATTGTCAGTTTTACGGATTTCCCTTTGAATCTAATGAAATGGGCAAATTTAAAACAATAAAAATTTCTGTCGAATGACAATAATTGTATTTTGACATTTACTTCATTGATGTACTGACTCGTGCCCTCTACTTAGCTCACCCAGAATTCGAGAAAATGTTAGGTATATTGTTATAAGTAAAGGAGTACACGTGGTTTATTAATCACTCCACATGTGAAAGATCGTCGGTAAAAGTAGTAGGTATAATCTACAAGCCGCAACATTCTACGTTCAATTTTATAAAATGGGGGTGTTTGTTGCTAAGGAGTTGCAACTCAAAGATAAAGACCTTGCACTTTATAAAACACACTATGCCAACCGATTTAGTCTCCCAGATTCTTGTAAAATAACTTTAGTTTCGCCTCCAAATAGCAATGAAATTGGAAGCCGTTTGCGTTCTCAATACCAGCTAAGTAAAAAATGTTTAAAACTTACCGTCCAATTAGGATTCTCAGATAAGCGGTTAGCTACGACACAGCCAGCTGCACCAGCTCCAACCACGATAAAGTCAAATTTTTTGCATTTTTTCTTGTACTCCACGCAGTATGGTTCGCATATAGGTTTTCCGTATAGCCGCACCAGGAGATTCAGATAGACAAACCCGAATGAGGAGCACGCAGTGAACTGTGCATTGGCAGGACATGTCGTCGTCAGGTTTAGAGGCTGCCACTCCATTGTGAATCTCAAAGTGCTTGTTTTATACTGTTTTAAAAAATAACGTAAAAATCTTGGCATATTCTTGCCTAAATTAGCTGCTACCCGCGACTTCGTTTACGTCTTCAAGTTACATAACTCTCACATGCATAATGTTTTCTCACATCATCTTTTCCAAAATCTACTTTTAACAGAATTTAGTAAAATAAGTTCAGCCATTTCGCAGTGAAAATGGAACATACATAAAGACTTTCTCATTTTTAACTATATTTTATTTCAGACAGATAGTAAGAATACTTTAGTGTCTCGGCAGGTTTACTGTATCACTACAGTACCTGAGAAATAAAAAAAGGATTAAAACATACATTTTTTTAAATGTAGAGGTTTATTTTTCCCATCTTTTTTTCGATATTTAGTCAAGTATCGTTAACCATAGCTTCAAAAATACAGAAATGTTGGAGTTCTCATTTAGATAAAAAGTAATAAATATAAATGGTATTTTCAATTTCTTTATTCAATTTAAATATTAAAACACGCATCTTTCCTAGTAGGTTTTAAGATATGGTGACAATTTTTTTTAATTTAGTTATTAAATTTTTGTGAGTATTGTTAGGTTGTAAAAGGTCTATGTTCCAATCTCCATATAAAAAAAATTTCTTTTTAGATATTTTCGTAGTATTTTCTAATAATAATTCTAATTTATTAAGAAAAACATCTACGTGCTCGTCTGAAACAAACACATTTAATAAAAAACAAATAAAAAATAATAATAATAAACAAAAAACAATACATTTTGAATACATTGAGTCAGAAACAAACTGAATACTTACATGAAAACCGAATTTTATTTTTTGATTGGACTATTTAGTAGATGGTTTATGTGAAGTTTGTATAAAATCGGTCGAGCGGTTCTTAATTTATAATTTTTTTATAACAAATGAATTCAATAAATAGCGGATCGTTTTGTTAATGTCTATTTTTCAGACAAATTGAAAATTTTTTTTTTAGGGATTGTGCTCTCATGTTGAAACTTTTTTGTTTTTTTAGCCTTGTGCCACTGGGTCGCTAGTATATTATAAAATTTGGCCTGTCCTTTCAAAGCTGCCTACCTTTCAGAATAAAACCTTTATAATTATTTCAAAACATACAAAAAACAAACAAAGCCTCATTTTTGTTAGAGTCGGAAAATAAAAAATGTAGCCAAAACTCAGGAAAGTGCCCCAAAACACAATTTGCAAATTGTGCACAACAAGTGCACAATTTTCCATTTACTTTTTAATGAAGTGACATGAAAGCAGATAGCAAAACAAATTCATACTATATTTAACTATGTAGGTCGTTATGGAGGAGGCTTCAAATTTAATTGCTTGCTCTCAAGAGCTCAAACTTTTTTATGGCTTGAAAAGAGGTGATGTTGTTAATGATGTCGTTAATTCACTAAGTATTTAGCGTGGAGGATTTATTCAGCAATTTCGATCCGGTGGTAGATTATAAAAATACTGAATACTAATTTTACCTTAAGAAAATATTAGAAATACGTAACTGTTCTTCTGCACTTCGGCAATATCTGTGAAATTCAACTTTATCCAACGTTATTGAAATCTCTAACACAAGACTATTTTGAAAATTTAGAAATACCCATTGTCTCTGTTGTCTAACCGTCCGGCGGCGGACATTACTTCTTGAGGTTCTTGAGGTTTATTACCGGGTAGGGTTACAAAAAAAAGAATGTGTGCGACAGCGCTTGCGTCAAATCGAAACGGGATAGTGGCACTGCCCACGAATCGTGTATCGAAACAGGAATAGGCCAGCTTCGTCGGAGCAAGTGGACTGTATATTATGAAAAGAACACCAGCCACCCGAATGAACAACCACTGAAGTAGCTTTCTAGATTTTCCTTCATTGAGGAAACCGCTATAATATTACTACTGGGCAGGCTACCACCAGGAGAGTTTTCTTCTTGCTTGAGGACTACTTCACCTCTCTTCTTTTAAGGCTGTTACGCGGTTAAACGCTCGCACTGCACTGACTGCTAGTGGCTTTTTTTTATGGAATGACTAATGTGTTGCCAACCTCGCGGTTTTTACAACTTCACCGGGCTTTACCTGCTAGTGGCGAGATCGCGCCGTATTTATACTTTTTCGACGCGAGCTCCCGTGATGTGTGTAAGGTACAGCATGCTCTCTTGGTAGTATTACATAGTGTTGCCACTCTATTATTTCTTAAACTTATAATGTTACCATAGGTAGAATATGTAATTTATTTACATACTTTTTACCTTTAAATATCTTTGAAAATAGCTTATTTATCTATTTTAATTATATTTACATTCATTACATACTTTTTACAAATAAGTAAGCTTTTTTTTATTATACGGGCTATTAATAAAAAAATAATTAATTAATTAATTAAATTAATTATTATTAACGGTGTTTATTAAATATATTCTGGTATCTATTTAAGTATTTCTATGTATTAGAAT
>NJDD01009795.1:4772-42061 GCA_002245505.1 Calephelis nemesis
CCTGCCTCTGGCCATAGATGTTTTAAGAGCGTGGCTATTCTGTAGCCGAGGTGTTAGGTCTAATCATATTAGCCTGTCTGCTGGCTACCTTACTCCTCAAATCGGAACATGATTGTCAATATGACGAAATAAAAAAAAGTATCTTCACGCCCATATCCCCGAAGAGGTAGGCAGAGGCACAACCAGGCCACCCACGACTACCCGAAGATACTAAGCCCCACAATGTGATAGGTGGCAAGCCTATCGCCAACCGGGCACATATCCTATCCCGAGCAACATCTATTGTTATTAGAAAATCGGAAAAACCCAATTTTCTTTCTGTTGCCCGACCCGGGATTCGAACCCGGGACCTCATGCATTCAAGTCCAACAACCGAACCGCTAGACCACAGAGGCGATATATGATATGACGAAATAAAAAATAGAAAACGTGGTGAGACCTCCACTCGGGCAAGTTTCTGCAAAACTTTCTTCCACCAGTGGTCATGTTGATGACCCATTTTGACTTTGCTCGCTTCTTACGAGCCGACTGGCTTGATATCAGATGGTCTATTCTACACAGATGACCCAGACCTAGACGGCGTAAAATTTATGGATTCCAGGATCGTGTTAGTAATTAATCGATTTAAATACTCTCTTCTAAAGTTTCACCACCTCAAATATCAAGACGTGGGAAATACTCGCCTTAAACTCATATGAACATGCGCAGTTTTATTACAATTTTATAATCTAAGCTTCAAATAGTTAGATATAGGTTTTACGATGCACATAAAAGAAACGCTCTTTTACGTATTATTTTTGATGACAATACATTTTATGATGCACAAATTTATATTACGTCTATTAAAATATCGTTCTGGAAAGAAGGTTAGTGGGTTTGAAGCGTTAATAATTAAGGACGTAACAAATACTTCAGTAAAATGTATAAAAAAATATGTGTGCGTGTACTAGCGTACACTCGTAAGAAGTGAAGAAGTAAAACTTCTTTATTTAAAAAATAATAATTTACTTTATGCAAGTTTACAGAAAGTGGTTAAATAAAGTTTATTGCCAATCCCTACTCCGCTGGAGAAAGTATATTTCGAATCACGCGTGGTAGGGATAAGAACAAAGATGGCGCGTAACGGAAAAATGTGACGCGTAACGAAAAAATGTTACACTATTTTTTTTCTAACCCCGATAAAGAAGTTTCACTTCAAAAAAATTTGGTGTGTATGAAGTTGACTGCGTCTGATATTGTTGATATAGTGCTTTGCAGTTAATAATTAAATGTAGTGCTTATTTCAAAAATGAAAATATTTTAAAAATGAATGCAAGTGAAGTTTTACTTGATTATGGCATTATTAAAAAAATAATAAAAGAAATATTTAACGAAAAATATTATGTAAATCGCACTTGTGCAAAACTAAACCACGTGTGTAAATGTAGACACATGTTTCTAAAGCAAGCAACTTCATGATATTACTTTTGAAAGATGCGCGCGCATATACAAATTTTACTCTTATATTTTTTCAATACTCGTCTCAAGAAGTATATAACTTCAAAATTATATATTTCCAGTGAGTTGTTAATGTAATATTCATTAACAGCCCCTTCCAACTTCACACGGGTGGACAAATTTCTATGTTTGACATATACCTAACCTACTTCTTGAATCACTCTATTTATTAAAAAAAATGTGTGCGTGTACTAGCGTACACTCGTAAAAAGTGAAGAAGTGAAACTTCTTTATGACGTTATCTTTCAAAAATAATTTACTATATGCAGCTTTACAGAAATTGGTTAAATAAAGTTTATTGCCAATCCCTACTCCGTTGGAGAAAGTATACTTCGAATCACGCGTGGTAGGGATAAGAACAAAGATGGCGCGTAACGGAAAAATGTGAAGCGTAACGAAAAAATGTTACACTACATTTTTTTCCAATCCCGATAAAGAAGTTTCACTTCAAAAAACGTACCAAAATCACAGCATTAATCAGATACTCAAAAAAATCTAATAAAAGAACATCAAGAAGAATTAATTGCCACGTATTTAGTAATGCAACAACAATCCTACCCTACAAATATATTTTATCTGTAGCTTAGAATATTTTTCAAAAAGTATAATCCTTGTTTTACCCTACTTACTCACCTTGTCTCGCCAATGCACTAATAAGATTACATAGTAACAAAATTACTAAATTTTAATTCACTATAGGCTATAGAGACACTTTCCTACACTACGACTTTGGCTGCAAAAAGTAAACCATTAAATATTTTCTTCAAATGAAAATACTTTGACAGTTTAGGTTAAAAATACCATGAATTTGAAATTTTCTATGTTTTTATAGAAAGAAAACTAGGTTTAAGTTAGTTTAGTGCATTTTTTGTAATATATAAACAAACTAATATGTATGCACATAAAAAAATTATGGATTTCGAAGTAATATAACTGAGACTGTGTAAATCGAAAGATCTGTAGTAATAACTCTTTAGAAAGGCTTTTAGTTTTAAGCTAGACAATCTAAAAGCTCTTGTTTGGCATTTTACCCATAAAAGATTAAATTTTCTTAACCTATAGGTATGTATATGTTATTAACATATAACCTATATGTTATAGTATGATTTGTACTAGGTAATAGACCCATCTTTCCAGCCTGTGTTTCACACGCACAGACAGACCGCATGTTTTAAATGACGAAAATATTGGCACTGGATAGGATCAACGACACTTCTAGCATATTCCACACACAACATGGTTTAACAGAAATGAACTCAACACGCCTATATTTGTAAAAGTAACTAATGTTACCGGAAATAGCGCGTGCTAATCCAGCCATTTCTAGCTTCCTGGGACACGACATATTCATAGCAATACTGTTTCCATTGAACAAGACGACACGATGTAAGGTCATGGATTTTGTCAACGATACAGATGTGACATTAATTTTGTAAAAACATTTTTATTTTTCCATTACCGCCTAGGATGACGCTTTAGGTTTCAGCCGGCACGGCTCTAAGACAGGTTACACGGATTGGCAATTGCCAATAGCCGATTGGACTGTCATACTATATAGTAGTAAAACATGGAGCTTGTGGAAACTGAGGAGACTATGAGTGAATCGAAGTATTTGAAATGTGGTGTTGAAGTAAAAAGGAAGTGATCATCAGGATGGAGATGACTTTGTAGGACAACGCCTTGGAAAGTATAAAAGAAAACGCATAGCCACTACGGAAGATAGGAAAGATTACCCATTTATTGCGACATGACATGTACTTAAAAATGATTTGTACTATCGTAAATTAATAAATCTGACAAGATGTGTGACCGTAAAGCGGTAATCAAGAATGCTGACATGAGCGAGGAGATGCAGCAAGATGCTGTGGACTGTGCAACACAAGCACTTGAGAAATTTAACATAGAAAAGGATATTGCTGCATTTATAAAGAAAGAGTTCGACAAGAAATACAACCCTAACTGGCATTGCATTGTGGGCCGGAACTTCGGTTCGTACGTGACGCACGAGACCCGCCACTTTATATATATATATATATATGTACTTAAAAAACTTTTTTGGAGGTAAGGTAGAATCAAAAAGCGAAGAGGAAATTGGAAAAAATATTGCCTAACCCACTAGAGCAAAGATCTTAAATATAAGAAGAGAAATATGAATGTTATTGCGCCTTAAGGCGGATTTCATCATCATTCCATCATGATATTGAAAACTATATTATTATTATTATTTATTATTATATTTGATATTTCAAACTGAGTTTAGTGTAAATGAGTTCAAATACCAATTGTGATCCCGTTCATAAGTTACTGTAAGTACTCTTTTAAAATCGACAATTTTCTTAACATCGTCCTCTGATGATATCCACGTCAAATAGTGTAATAATAAAATATTTACACTAACCAATTTTTTTGACAACAAAATTGACAAGATTGACACGTAAACGTTAAATGTTTTTTTTAAAGTTAATCGCGTTGAAATCCGGCTGTGAAATCATATTCATTGCGCATTCAATCATACACATTGCGCTGAGGTTGTCACCTACCCCTGTCACATGTTGTAACCTAGAGAAGGATCTGGAAAGTGGCTAATGGAAACGCACCAAATGAATTATAGTGGTAACGGTCGCGTGCTCCGCATGCTATGTTAGTAACAGTTTAGTGGTCTTTATACACTGGGACTCTGAACTCATACATAATGGGAAAACATTTTTTTTCTGTGGAAAAATGACACTTTTTATGATCTTTTTTTGTTTGTAAACTAAGCTTATGAAAGATGAAAGATTGACAAGCCAGAAGTACAGTGCTAAAGTGGACGGTTGTGGGTACCCGGAAAGACCTAGGTTGACCAAGAGTCTTCGAAAATGGCATGTTATAGAAAAATGAAAACTAGAAATGTAAAAGATAGAAAGATAGAAACATAATATGATGTTCGTTTGATCACTAAAACGAAGTCCTTCCTCTGTCCCTATGTCCCTTTGTGTGCTTAAATCTTTAAAACTACGCAACGAAATTTGATGCGTTTTTTTAATAGATAAAGTGATTGAAGAGGAAGGTTTATATTATGTGTATTTCATAACAGTACGAAGCCGGGGCTGGCCGCTAGTAAATTAATAAATATTTATTTATTGACAACGAATTTATTGCCAATGAAATGAACGCCATTGAAAGTGTTGTTTTTTAATTTATAACTAAATATTTATTACTGCTATTCTTTTGAGCTTAAAATAATACAATATTTAACACTATATTTGATACAAACTACTGGCTGACAAGTAAAAATGTTAATTTTCCAACACGGCGCCAAAAAATGTCTAGTAAGGTTTGACTGCACTGGTGGAATATTCCATTAGCCGAAACAACTAACGCGTAATGGGGTTGCCACATCTCGACTTCAATAAACATTCAATTATCTAACCTTAGGTTACCTCTGTGCTATAGTGGTCCAGCGTTGACATTTATTTCTTCAGCCTCGAGACTAATTAATTAAGTAGGCTATACTTCCAAAATTAAAATATTAATTTAACAATTTTTGGTAAGTATATTGTATACAGGACCCAAACCAACTTAAATTTTTGTCGGTCTGCCTGTTAGTTAACATTTCACGAAAATAACACTGAACGATACAAACATTTAAGACAACTTTTTTTGCAGGGAATTATTTTATTACTATAGTATCTTCACTCCCATATCCCCAAAGAGGTAGGCAGAGGCACAACCAGGGCACCCACGACTAGCCGAAGATACTAAGTCACTATCCGAAGGTACTATATAGCCACGAAAAGTCACTTTGACAAGTGTACGTAGTCACGGTCGCCAACGAATTTTTAATAAGCAGTTGGGGATGGACAGAGATTATTTTAAAGAATAAATAACTATCATTGGGCAAGTTACACAAATTTAATCTATCAAAGTAAGCAAATTATATTGTTTTATGGGTGTTAGCCAACTATTCTAAGATATAGAAATACTTAAACAGATACCAGAACAAATTCAGTAAAGAAACTCGGAATCTATATGTTCATCACACTTTTTAAAAAAAAGTAAGTAAGATTCTTCACGCCCTTATCCCCGAAGGGGTAGGCAGAGGCACAACCAGGGAACCCACGACTAGCCGAAGACACTAAATCCCACAATCTGATAGGTGGCAAGCTGTCACCAACACATCCAATCCCGAGCAACATTTTTTTTGTTGGAAAATTGGAAAAACCAAATTTTCATTTTGTTGCCCAACCCGGGAATCGATCCTGGGCCTCATGAAGTCAAGGCCAACACCTGGACCGCGGTTGTTCGGTGGGGCTACGTTATATGCCAGCTCCTCGAACAACCAGGCGGTCAAAATAACTTCCTTAATCCGTACAGATTTTATTGCTCTATTTTACAAAGGGGAATACGGGATTAAGGGGATAAAGTTATGACTTAGTTAAATTAAAAGAATCTCATAAAACCCAGAGAATTAGCAGCAAGGTATTCATCAAAATTTAATACACTTAAAATTGTTGCGTTCATTAGTTATTAATTAAAGGAAAGAAGGGTTCAAGGTAATAACAGGAAATAGGTCAACTAGGGATATTGTCTGTCGTAACGTAGGCCGCGGCTGTAATCTTAAGTAGAGTCAGTATTAGGAATTTATGGTTGCAGGTTCTTATGTTAACATATTGATATCTCCTCTGCATTGAGGTTTTTTTGGAAAATCCGTAAAGAAATAATGTACAGATCAGAACAAAGATTTACTTAGATAATATTTTTGTTCTAGTTTTTTTTGCTTGTTTGTTTGTATTTAATAAATCTAAATGAAATGTTAAAGGGGTATTTAGTTATGACAGTAATTTTCAAACTATTTGTGACTATTAATAGGTTGTCATATCTTTACTTCCTACAATTTGTCACCTATCAATCAGGGTTTCGATTCAATGTGGATAGTGTGATAGTTGTTTCACCTTGTTTCTCTTGACTAGTTAAATTTGGAAAATAGCGGTATCTTATAGTAGATAGAGCAAAACGAACAATTTTTTGCACTCAGATAATGTAATACTTAACAAAAAAAAAATTCATAAAATATGTAAAGAAGATTATCTTTATGCCCTTACCCTCGAAGACTCAGTAGAGGTGCAACCAGGGTAACTACGACTAGCCGAAGACAGTAAGTCCTACAAAGTAATTGGTGGCAAACCTGTCGCCAACCAGGCTACACCCAATTCCGAGCAACTATTGTTTTATACTAGACAATTGGAAGTGAAATCACATTTATTAATGTTACACGATCTGGGGATCGAACCGGGGACCTCATGTAGTCAAGTCTGAAAGCCGGACTGCCAGACAACAGAGGTAACTAGAAAATATTTGCACACATTCCGCAAACAAATTATTGTTTCATTCTTAGATGGTGGATGACCTATTACGGTGGCTCTGACTGATGAGCACTAGTGCTGATTTCCTTTTTGGTAAGGTCTACATCGCCCGTAATTGCGAGTCCTTTGCAGCACACATTTTTCTTTCTTGTCGTGTCACGGATATTTTTTAGCCGTAAAGCTTTTTACTAACTTAACACTCGCTATACTATCATGTAATAGCCAAGCAATTTTCCCCTAAAGCCAACATTGATTTAGGTCAGTGCGACGAAGACTGTTTGAAAACTCGTTATTAGAGATGTGGCAAAGTTGGCCCTCAGCCAATGCGAAATCTTATCAATTTTGTGAAGAATAGTAAAATTGGATGATAATCTTAGCGCCATCTATTGTTAACTATTGGAAGTATTATTGCATGTGTAACAGAATAGTCAAGGGTCTTCGAAACCAGTGTGTATTTGTGTGAAAAGGGTAATGAATGTAAAGGAAGCTAGAGAGGTTTGTCAAGATCGTGAGGACTGGCACTCGATACTCTCTGCCTACCCTCGTAAGGGGCTTGGCGTGAAGATATGTATGTGTGCTACAGATAGACCATGACCAACAAGATTATTGGGGTTAGTGCTGTGCTGCAATTTACCACAGTATCCACCACCTCATCTATTCCTGCCGTCAGAATGATAGTATTTGGCAGTCGTATAACCATACATATGGTAGGGTAGCTGTTAAGACTTGTACGCCCCTGTAATATCTATGGTGTCTTTAGGTTACGATTGTTTCTAACTATCAGGACAGCCAAGGGGCCCACCTCCTTTTATTGGTAGTTAAAATATCATGTCGCCTAAAAGTTAAAGCTGCATTGCTGACTGAAATGGAAATTCTCTTCGTAAGATTAACGGTTACATTAACTGTCTCGTTAAAAAAACTAAAGTAAGCGTAAAGCTAAGTGTATATTTTAGTCTGTTCCGCGGTGTTAAAAAGACCACAATACCAGATTGAACCTTGGATTAACATTTGGATTTAAACTTTTTTCGCAAGACGGTAAGTCTATAGGTATATTAGTAGGACGGCAATAGTTTTGCCACTCTGTCCCTTAGAACACGAAATTGAACACGACGCTATATAGGTGCGATAGGTATGTACGAGTCCTAGGATATACACGTCATTTGTTTAAATATTACATTTACCGTATTATTAACAAACATAGACAAAAGTACTCCAAGGGTTAATCAGGTGTTATAGATTTTATTACATTGCTAAAACAGCAATTGTTTTTCCATCCCATCCTATAAAAGCATGACATTGACGATGATGCTATACCGAAAGTAAAAGATAGGGACAGGCTGGTCCCAAATAACTGCCTCTTTGCTTCGATTATGACCAATAGTAATAAATAAAGAAATTCTAGATTATTAAATTATTCCAGTACAAGGCGATGGGATCGTCACATTTCTAACGAATTCATCACTACATACTGTAAAACCAAGTCGCTTCCTCTGTCCCTATGTGTGCTTAAATTTTCAAAACTACGCAACAGATTTTGATGCGGTTTTTTCAATAGATAAAGTGATTAAAGAGGAAAGTACCCGTTGGTCGAAATTCGACCATAATAAACTTTAATATCTGTTGATAAGAACGTCATCTTCATTTCTTAAGACCAACTATTTTGTTACCAAACTGTATGGTGCGCTATCTGTGATTTTTTATCGTTATCATCAATATATTTGTTTGTGTGTGTCAAATGCATGGTAGTGTGGGTAATGTTTTATTTATTGATTTAATGTACTTGATAAGCATTATTACGGAAAAATATTAGCGTTCTGCATTTCTCTTACACATAAACTATAAGTGTGCCAAATTTTATGCTCCTGCGTCCGCGCAATTTTATTAAAAAGGGGTCCAAAGTTTTGTGCATCACGTGTTAATATATAGATATTTTACACCCGTGCGAAGCCGGGACGGGCCGCTGGTAAAATATATCTAAAAAATTCCATACGAAGCATTTTACGAGTATGAAACTATCTCTTAAGCTACACTTGATATTATGACGTAGCAGTTACGTCATTTGGCACGAATTTGCCATCGTCAGATATTGCTATTAGAAATGTGATATATACGCGAATAATACGATTTTACGACAGCAAAGTCGATTTATTTTCAGAATCGGAACATTTGTCATGTGAATTCAAAGAATGGTTGATTAATGACGGTACCGTGGTGGTCTCGGAGCCCTTGGAAGATATCAGCTGGCTCGTTTGTCACTAAGACCGGAGCTAAACAGGTGGTTGAGTTTTGCGATGTTAGCTAGAATTCATACCAACTCAGGTAACACACCTAGGTATAGGTATCCGGCGATTTTCACTCCGTAGCGCATAGTTTATTGACAATCTCTTACGATTTACAAGACCAGGAGGTAGACAGACAGAGGTCCTGGATGAAAAGAGGAAAAGTAAAAACCAGTTTACCTACCGCTTCCTCAGTTTGGAAGTAAGAAAGGGTATACAACAATGGCGAGCGCTACACGCTTAGGCGCGGGGAAAGGTTTCCTACATCGTGCTATTAATTTATCTGCAAAAAAATATATAAAAATTTGTTCATAATTACATTTGCAGCACCTATATTTTGTTCGAGTTCGAGTATAGGTAGGTACGAGTATATAGACGTGCTGAATGCTGATCTTATTAAATATGTCATTTATTTCTAAGCGCACTCAAACTGTAAAAGCCGACTTCGATTATCATGACATTTAAATCCGCAAAAAATTGAGTGTTTGGGTTTCCATCATCACATTCAGACTTGGTGACAATGTAGCATCCGATGTATTTTTAAATAAATAATAATAAATAATAAATAAATATCCCTGGACAAGTCACACAAACTGAATACCCAAACCAAACCAACCCAAAGTAACAAGTTATATGCTTGTGTTATGGGTGTTAGTCAAAGATTCTAATACATAGAAATACTTAAATAGATACCAGAATATATTTAATAAGCATCCAGACCCGGAAATGCAGACATCTAAATGTCCATCACACAAATGGCTGCCCCCGTCGGGAATCGAACCCGAACCTCGCGGTTGGTCGATGTCGTTAGGCGTGTACGCTAGCACTCGACCAGCGAGGCGGTCGAAACACTTAAGAAACACTTGCACTGTTTTACTTAGGGCCACTTGCACGTTCCTGGGTTAAGTATTTAACACTGAGTTAGCGTCTGACTAGGGTTAAAGCACCTTATATTTGACAGTCTAACTCAATATTAAATGTAACCCGGGAATATGCAAGTATCTGTTCGATTCCGAGATTCCAATTATCATTTAAAGGTAAAAGATTATATAAATAACCCTGTGGTTCCGTTTTTTATATCATCATCAGGTATAAACTTATACTACGAGGGTGGATTAAAAAGTATTCGGCCTAGCCAAGAAAGTAAACACATACTAAGTCAGTCATATTTTTATTTTTCACATAATCACCATTAAGATAGATGCACCTTTGCCATCTTCCATTCAAAACATTAGACGGTTGAAAAAAAAATGATTCTTCCTTAAAGTCAAAATATTTTGCATGATTCTGTGCTTATCTCAACGTTGTTGTTTGGTAGCGAGAGTTGGGTATGTCAGAAAAAAAACATATGAACTCGCTGATTGCATTCGTAATAGTGAGATCTTAAAAAGAGTGGTATTGGAAGAAAATGTTAGTCTTAAAATGAGAAACGGCATGCCCTGCTGGCACGGTCATATCAAGAAACAATGACAGAGGAGAAATTGACAAAGCAGATATACGTTGCGAATGTGGATAGATGTAGGTACCCGAACACACCTAGGTTTTGATCATGGAATGTCTCACGATCAAATCTCTTGCGTATTATCCGAGGGTGGTGTCAAGAGTCTCCAAACCCGGCATGTTTGTATAAAAAGAGTAATGAATACCAAATTACCTCGATAATCGGTTCATGTACCACAATATCCCTAGAAATCCCCTTGACTATTATTAGCTACGATTACAGGGCCCAAGTTTACGAATGCCTCGATGTCTGCGTTTTGTTTGGGCCTTTTACAACGTGCCGTCGCATAAAACGCGGACATTATCCAGAGTTGCTATTGTTACGAAAATAACTACGATTACAGCATATCGATCAATGTTACCTTAGCTTTAATAGACGGTATGTTGAACGGAAAGTTCTTGCGTGACTAATGCCCGATTTCACCAAGAGCCCCTATACTTTAGGGGACCTTTTAACGTTACTTACGGGACTGTTTCAATACAAAACCGTCCCCTAAAACACGTTAAAAGGTCCTCTAAATATAGGGGCTCTTGGTGAAATCGGGCATAGGTCTCCTACAACACCTACTTCCTTACAGCCTTAGGCTAAAAAATGAAGAAGGTTAAATGATCGATTCCTATAAGTGTTTGTTATCGATTTCTTTGTCGTTTATGATCACTAATAATTTTAAAAATGCTTTTATTTAAGAAACCATTCATCCCAGCTGATACTGTGATATAAAAGAAGGTTCAATGCAATAGAATATGCCTCACACTCATATACATGCACATACATTTCTTCACGCCAAGTTCCAACAGGGTAGGCAGAGAGTATCGAGTGCCAAATCTCACGATCCTTGCAGACTTGTCTTTCTTCTTTCAAGTAAGTTTTTTTACAAACAGACCAGTTTCGGAGACTTTAAATAAAACCAACGCTAGATCGCCTCTGCGGTCTAGCGGTCCGGGTGTTGGACTTGACTGCATGAGGTCCCGGGTTCGAATCCCGGGTCGGGCAACAAAAAGAAAATTGGGTTTTTTCAACTTTCTAATTAAAAAAAATGTTGCTTGGGATTGGAAATGTGCCCGGTTGGCGATGTCACCTATCACATTGTGGGACTTAGTGTCTTCGGCTAGTCGTGGGTGCCCTGGTTGTGCCTCTGCCTACCTCTTCGGGGATATGGGCGCGAAGATAATTTTTTTTTAAATAAAACCAATGCAAGTATCATCAACACGTCACCATTTAAGACAAGCATTTGTGAATTTGAGCAACGAATTAAAAGTTAAGTATCATAATTGTTCGATGGACGGTAATTTAAAATTTTATGTTTTATTAAACGGTGAATTGTAGTATTATGTGCTATCAGTTACACATTTCACTGTAAGACTAAGAGAGACTACATTATAGTCTTAACGACTTATTCGCAAAAAAGCTTAAACATTAACCTATAAACTTAATATAACAAAATAAACATTCCTTGGCAAATTACACAAATTTATTTTATTTCAAATTAGGCAAATTATATGCTTGTATTGTAGGTGTTAGACAATAATAGGTAAAAATGTTTAAGTAGATACCATTAATTTAAATAATAAACACCCGGAACCTTAAATACAGACATTTAAATGTTCATCACCAAATGTCTACCCCCAGCGGGTATCGAACCCGAACCTCGATCGAAACTTGGTCGGCGGTGTTAGGCGTGCACGCTAACCTCTCGACCAACGAGGCAGTCATTAAGGGTCCATATATGCTAAAATACGTCAGCAATATAATGTTTTTTTCTTACAAAGCAATCATGGATCTTGGTGACAAAAATACACAAGATTAACATGAATATGCTTTATAAGACTAGTGTTTCCAAAACACGATTCATTTCACTTTGCTCGATAGAAAAAAATCAAAAAGTTAACCCTGTTTTGAAAGCAAAATCCAACTGTCTACTTCAATTACGAAAATATCGACACCAGATTTAACATAAACATAGATAAGTGCTATACCTAAAAGATAAGCGTTTCAGTTTTTATATTTTTTTTAAATTACTTTTATAGTGTTAAAAACAGTTATTTGTCGCTTAACGGCCAATTGTTAATAATGTATCTTAATCTAATGGATTTCAAGCAATCTAGATAGCTGCGTATCCGCCGGCCTATCCCATACATAATTGCCATATTTATCCAGTCCACGGATATGTTACTGGCAAGCGATAACAGAAAAATGAATCAAAATTTCAATCTTGGACAGCAAGTTTTGGATTAGGATTGATTATTAATATTGGCGGTTAACTTTAGAGCGTAACATTTCTTAGTAATCATGGAACGGGGGAGTGCGGCGGTCTTCTGGCTGACTAAGTATGGGGCCTTAATACAGTTTAAATATCTCTGGACAAGTTACACAAATTGAAACTGAAACCAAAGTAAGCAAATTATCTGCTTGTGTTATGGGTGTTAGTCCACGATACCAACACATAGAAATACTTAAATAGATACCAGAATAAATTTAATAAACATCCAGACCCAGAAATGCAGACATTTAAATGTTCATCACACAAATGCCTGCCCCCGTCGGGAATCGAACCCGAGCCTCGCGGTTGATCGGTGTAGTTAGGCGTGTACGTTAGCCACTCGACCAACGAGGCGGTTGTTTTGGTTGTTAGAAAATTTGTTTTGCCGTTTCAACTTCTAACATGAAGGGATTGCGGAGAGTGTTATGATGGTTTGCGGTGAATAGGGTTAAACTTAATCGCGCTTTAAAATCATTTAACTAATGAACTTACTTACTTACGGCCAATATTAATAATCAATCCTAATCCAAAACTCGCTGTCCAAGATTGATATTTTGATCCATTTTTATGGTATCGATTGCCAATAACATATCTGTGGACAGGATAAATATGGCAATTAGGTATAGGATATGCCGGCGGATACGCAGCTATCTAGATTGCTGGAAATCCATCTTTAGAGAAATATTATTAACATTGGCCGTTAGTGATATTGTATGTAAATCTATATATTAATACGTGATGCCAAAACTTTGGAGCCCTTTTTACGAAAATTGCGCGGACGCAGGAGCATAAGATTTGGCACACTTATAGTTTATGTATAGGAGAAGTTCTGCACTTCTCCTACACATAAACTATAAGCTAATGCTAACGCTAATATTTTTCAATAATAATGCCTATAAATAAAACGTTACTCACACTGTATTTGACACACACAAACATATATATTGATGATAACGAGAAAAGATCACAGATGGCACACTAAAAAGTTTGGAAACAAAGTAGTTGGTCTTGAGAAATGAAGATGGCGTTCTTATCAACAAGATGTTAAATTTGTTATGGTCGAACTTCGACCAATGGGCCGCTAGTTAATGTAAGTCCGTAATTGGCTGTAGGTTCTATTTTTAGGATATGTCTGTAGTATGTAAGTTGTAGTTTACAATGTGAAAAGACATGTTGACTTTTTACATTTATTATCAACAACAAATCCAACACCTAGATACGAATGCCACTACTAGTGTTTTGTGCGTAACTCCAAGATGGCAACCCTAGCACAACAGCGGAGTGTAGTTTTTATCAAAAGCGAGATACATACATGAGATTGACTTCTGTTCATGTCTATATTTTGTACGTATACACAGAAGAACATCTTTAAATATATATATTTCTTGTGTGCGTGTGTATGTCACTGAAATCCTCCTAAAAGACTGGAGCGTGAATGATTGAAATTGTATGTCTTCAATGGGATTCTGTGAATCTAAACCATTCGTTTAGATTCACAGTTTTGTCCACTGGATTGTTTTTTAACTAATTTTGCAGACCTGCTGACGCTGCTGGGTAGAATAGACCATCTGTTCTTGCCTCTTCCACATTCATTACTGTATTGACTTTTCATACAAATACGTCGGTTTTGGAGACCCCGAATTTTCATTCTTGATTACAGTTATTTGGGAGTTGATTTTTGAAAATAAAATTAGCCATGTTTGAATTCGGATCGTATTATATTATCGAATATCTTTAGTTTCATGCATATCAAATTTCATAAAAAAGACAGACAGACATATAGGCTTTTGCATTTATGATATTAGTATGGAAACATTAGTATAGATTTATACTTTACTAGCCTATCCAGCTTATCATTTGATGCTACGATAGTATCGCATTCTGCCGGATCCAATGTAAAACATTCCAAATTCAACGACTACTTACTTACAAATAAAAACAAAAACATTTTCCAACAAAATAGTGAATCTAAACCATTCTCGAATCCCCTTGGACACACACAAAAAAATCATCAAAATCGCTCCTGTCGTCTAGGAGGAGTCGTCAGTGACAAACACACGAACACAAGAGATATATGTACTAAGATTAACAAAATATGTTTAAATGTGTGAACAAATTTTCTCAATATGGAGTTTAATTCCAAGTAAGTATTTATACTTACATGTAAATAAAAAGTTCTAAACTTTTTTGTAATCTTAATATAAAGTGCAATTAAGGTACAAAAACATTACTTTTTTGTATGCGGATAAAAAATCTCGCAGTGGCGCCCTCTCTGTTTATTTATAGTACGATTGTAGAGCCATTCTATATATGCGGAAGGGTCGGCAAGTCCATTCTAGCGAGTACTCATGGGTACTTTATAGGGCTGTCAAAGGAACATAGTTCTTAACTAACTGTGGACGTAGAGTTATGTTTTTTTAATGTATGTAAATCCTGGTTATATGTTTCTTGACTCTTCAAAACTGTACCAGTTACTATTTATGACATATCAAAAAATAAAAACTTTTTGTCAAATTCCGAAGCGAGCTATTTGTAATTATAAATTATTATGACATCTCTTATTAATATACCAGATATTGTAAATATTGTGGAAGGTTCCTCTAGTACATTGTATAATTAATACTGCCTTTTTTTGCTTGATAAAAATCTTACACAGCACGATACTCCTCTTCTGCCTCTATCTCACTCTATCTTGTGGTGATATGTCAAAACAATTAGTAAATACAAGTTTTTTTTATTTATAAGAAAATTTCAACACCGAAAGCAGTCAATATTAATAAGAGAATGACTAAAATATTTTTAATAACACTTAGTTAACAATTAAAATATTAAAAAGATATATAACATGTCATCTAAGCACTCAAAAGTTAAAGTCCCATAAAATAAAGAATAAATATTTGGAAGATATAAATTGAAATTATATGTTTTTTTTCTAAAAATTGACGACACTTCGCTTGGAAAAACCGCTGGGTCGGTAAATGTGCTAACATTCAATACCTATTGTGTTAAATGTAGAACTTTCTAATACTTTTTGGGTTTATTTGCCTACTTGTTTATTTATAAATGTCATCAGCTGAACGCTTAAAGTATTTCCTCTGAAGTACTAAAGGTAAACTAGAAAAAAGCTTTGCAGCATTTTTAAGTTCACTTTTGTGCATACTGGCTTCTGTAGTAAGTAATTTTCATTACACAATTTTTTATAACATTCCATTTTTATTTCTTTTTTTTCGTAATTTTCAATTCAAAAATCTTTGTTGCATTTAACAGGAAACTCAATTTATTTTAGAATTATTAATGTGTTGTTGATGACAAAGATTTTTGTTATCTTCCTTTCTTTTTTTTTTCTTTTTTTTTATGATATTGGAAGGCAAACAAGCAGACGGATTTCCTGGTGGTAAGAAATTCACGCCGCCTAGAGACACGAAAGGTGGTAATGGTGCGTTGCCAACCGGGGGCCGGGATGTTAGGCCTCGAGCAAAAGTAAGTTTACCGGCTACCTTACCCTCCGAACCGGAACACGTCATGACGTTATGGCGGCAGGAATAGGTAAGGCGGTGGTACCAATCCGGGCGAGTCGCTGCTAAACTCTACCACCTAGTCAGAATTCACGGTGTTAGTGACGGTGAGCCTTTGCTCGCCTTTCACGAGCTGCCTGGCAAGGAAGGCAGATGGTCTATTTTACAAAGGAGCCCGGACCAACACGGGGAAATTTTTGGTAAGTTCGCCTATGTTCAACCCTAAACACGTCGTTGTCACACGAAGCCGAGATAGTGCGTATAGCCCTGGCTGCCGTCCAGCGATTGATCAGAAATAGACCCAGCGACACTCGCTAGCTTTTTAATTGCCCATACTACCATTTGCGCGCTACTTCTAACGGGAATAAAGTCATTATATTGTAAACAAACCTACAAGCCGTGTGTTTTGTTATGTCAAAACAAACATTTCTTTTGATTTTTATCCGACTTAAAAAATAAGGGACTGTGAATGATTTTTTATAATTGTTATTGCATTCACGTTTCTGAGGTAGCCCTACATATATTTAATAAAGATCCAAATGGTGTTTGATTTATCTTATATCTTTATTTAATTAAAAAGTCTGTCTGTTACGTTTTCACGGCAAAGCTGCTTAATCGATTTTAATTAAATTTGATATTCATAGAGTAAAAGACCTGAATTTTAACATAGGCTACTTTTGTTTTACAGTCAACTATAACGGGGGACGGAAGTTTGAATGAAAACTACCCTACCTTATGCTACAGGGAAACAGCTATTGCTACAGGTTCTTAATGATAACGGATGTTTTATTAAAATTAAAGTTTTTTTGCACTTTTAATGTTTTAATAAGTATTCCTACCTATTCCTGACGCCATAATGACTCTGTCATGTTCCTGTGGNNNGGGGGGGTGAATTGCACCATAGGCCTTCCTTTATAGCCTCAGGACAGAGACGCACCTGAAACATCTATGGTATCTATAGGCCACGGTTATCTCTTACCATCAGGTGAGCTCTACGTTTGTTCGCTAACCTCTCCCTGTGTTGATCCGGGCTCCTTTGTAGAATAGACCATCTGCCTTCCTTGCCAGGCAGCTCGTAAAAGGCGAGCATAGGCTCGCCGTCACTAACACCGTGAATTCTGACTAGGTGGTAGAGTTTAGCAGCGACTCGCCCGGATTGGTATCACCGCCTTACCTATTCCTGCCGCCATAACGTCATGACGTGTTCCGGTTCGGAGAGTAAGGTAGCCGGTAAATTTACTTTTGCTCGAGGCCTAACATCCCGGCCCCATGTGGGCAACGCACCATTACCACCTTTGGTGTCTCTAGGTGGCGTGAAATTCTTACCATCAGGAAATCCGTCTGCTTGTTTGCCTTCCAGTATAATAATAATAATAAAAAAAAGTATAGAGTTTGCTTTTTATATCATGAAACTTGAATGAAACCTGCCTACCTATATACCAGCGACCTATGCAGTGGCGCGGCACTTGTTGCGTGAGACCAATCATTCATAAATTTTACAAATGTTGATGTAATAAGAAAATGCTTTTTAATGATCAAAATTTAATGAAAAAATGTTAATTTTTAACCGATCTTAAACAGTTCAACCTTCATTTCAGAACCGTCTTCACAATTTTTTTTTGTTTGAAAGATCGTGCTATCGAGGTCTTGCAACCCACTTTTCCCCGTGTTGGTCCGGTCTCCTTTGCAGAATAGACCATCTGCCTTACTGCCACGCAGCTCGTAAAAGGCGAGCATAGGCTTACGCCTCCGTCACTGGCACCGTTACATCTGACTAGGTGGTAGAGTATCGCAGTGACTCATATGGATTGGTACCACAATATTACCTATTACTGTCGCCATAACGTCATTGCTTACCCTTGATGTGTCCCAGTTCGGAGGATAAGGTAGCCAGTAAACTAACTTTTGCTTAAAGCCTAACATCCCGGCATCAGCTTGGCAATTCACGATTACCTCCTTTAGTGTCTCTAGGCGGCATGAGTTTCTTACCATCAGGAAGTCCGTCTGCTTGTTTGCCTTCCAATATCATAAAAAAAGTTTGATAAAGATTTGATAATAATGTGTCCGGGATTTCGAGAAAAATAAATGATTATGGTGTACGTAAATGATTTACTTACTGAAATCGAAGTAGTTTTTTTTTGCAATCTTACAACGAATATACTTTGCTATACGTAACGATTGCTAATGCTAAAAACGGCACTGGAAAAAAATGGATGTCCTTCTAATTTAATGAAGAAGGAATTATGAGCAACTAGCTGTACTTATACGCATGAATTTTTCAGCGTAGAATAGATTTTCATACAAACTCTCGTTCCCCATTACACTTAGTTAAGGGTTGTTTTTTAAAAAAAAACATAGCCCATGTTTAAGCTAAGATCTTTGACTATAAATACATAGATATAAACTTCAACAAAATCCGTCCAGCGGTTTAGCCGTTACAACGTAACAAACAGACAGAATTCTTTTACGTTTATAATATAAGTATGGATCTTACAGACACAACTACTATTTAACATATTATATTACTTTTATATTATAAAAGTCATGCTTTGCTACTCACAGCTCGTTAGTGTTAAAAGTTAATGACGTCACCAATGTGGCCTTTCGATGTATAAAATTGTAGGACATGCAACACAGTGACGTCACGAATATAGCTACCCTCCAAGAAATAAAATCGCAGAAAATAAAGTGATCAGTGACGTCATTAACAGAACAGAATCTTCTACAACTAATTCGCAGAAAATAAATAGTGACGTCATCAACCTAGCATCCTCTCGAGCCCGTATTGATCCGGGTCCTCTGTGTAGAATATAACATTTGTCTCTCTGATAGGTAGCTCGTAAGAGGTGAGCACTGTTAAAAACTAGGTCAGTACCCACAACACCACCGGTGGAATGCTGTGCAGCATCTTGCCTGGGTATAGATCCACCACCTTACCTTTTCCTGCCGTCATAATGACAAATTCATACTCCGCTCCGGGTGGAAGGATAGCCCATTTACACTATTGACCTAAAGGACAGCGACGCACCTACAACATCTATGGTGTTGATAGGCTGCGGTTATCGCTTACCATCAGAGGAGCTACGAGTTTGTTCGTTGTCTTTTGCCACAAAAAAGTAAAGTAGATATAATATAGTCTGCATCTCATGTAGTCTGTACTTGTGTGTACTCATGTAGGCACGTAAGAAGCTGTTATACTTCTTTGGCGTGACAATCCAAAAATACCAAATAATAACACAACGCATACATACATAAATATCATGCAACAATAATTAAAAATCATAAAATAAAAATAAAAAGCTTCGCAACTAACTTCAGGGTGTTGCTTTTGACTGTCACATTTATCTGTCGGTGTACGCGCGGATCGTAAATTCACTCTCATAATTTTTCCCAATCGCGCCAAAAGAAGAATAACTTTAAAAACATGTCCTGACTGACTGCTTCATCATCGCTGAGCGAAAACTGTTAGAGTTACAGCCATCGAATTTGGTGAAAAGAAAACGATCCTACATTTTATTGAATAAACACCCTCTAAGGACGGAATTTTGTAAATTCTACCCCTAAGGGGGTGAAATAGGAGTTGAAGTTTGTATGGAAAACCGTCATGTTTTAAGTTAGAAATATAAAACTTTATTTTTGGCTATTTATTAAAAATGATTGGATAAGTATTTAAGCGTTTCTAGAAATTCTACCCCTAAGGGGTTAAAAGTTTGTATAAAAGTCCTTATTAATGGGCTATAATCTGTAAATATATTAACTGCCACGCAAGCAAAGCCGCGGGTTACGGCTAGTAAGAACTATAAAAGCAGATTGACCCTTGGAGTACTTTAGTCTGTTTATTAATAATACGAAATACCATTAATTATTAATATTAATTAAATTGCATCCAGAGATATTTATTTATTTACAATTTAGTGACCCATTAACATAAAGACATTAAAGTATTACGGAAGGAAATGCCAAGAGAAGGACACTTAAAACCTCCAGAAAGCTTTGTCCTGTCCCGAGCGGTATATTTATTCTGGACGGGAAAAAGAAAACGACGAATACGTCACAGTGTTCTGGTAAACAAATAAACATTGAATAATAAAGTTATGCAGGTACCAGAGGTATTTTTTATTAAGCTGATAAAAGCACGGCTTAAAACAAAGAACTGAAAGTTTCACTGTTTCCGGTTTAGTTTCGGATTAAAAACAATACGTTTCGAGAGATCGATGGGGTTTTTAGAAGTTTTTAAGAGAATCGAAAAAAAACTCCTCATATGTTCGTCTCCTATGTTTTTTTTTTTATGTAAGTTAATTGTTTCTTCGTCATTACAAAAAATTATTTTAAAGAGCGTTATATATTTGAGCGTCAAGTTAGAATATGATGACAGAACTAATTTTGGAGTACGTAGATGATGTAAGTCCTTGTTGGTCGAGGGGCTAGCGTACACGCCTGACTCCACCGATCAACCGCGAAGCTCGGGTTTGACTCATGACGGGGGCAGGCATTTGTGTTACGAACGTTAAGATGTTTGTATTTTCGGGTCTGAGTGCTTATTAAATTTATTCTGGTATGCATTTAAGTATTTCTCTGTTTTTGTATCGTTGACTAATACCCATAACACAAGCATATAATTTGCATACTTCGGGACTAGATTTATTCGTATGAGTTATCAAAAGATATTTATTTATTTTCTTATTAAAGTCAAATTCCGTTTTTAGCCATTTTAATGCACTAATTTTAGTATTAGTAAAGAATCCGAAACCTACATTGACTTACACCGAGCTGATAGTTGAATAAAACATATTTTAGAGTCAAGAAAGTATATTATCATATTAAAAGTGGGTTGCCTAAACAAATCCTAGACCGAATATTTTTAGTAATTGAACATGAAAAACATTTCAATAAGAAATGTTTTTCATGTTTCCAATATTTGTTTCAGGCAAAACCTATATAAAAACATAAATTGTAATAAAGCTGCACATATACTGATATATATTTTTTATATTATCCGATCCTGTTAAAATTAACTGGCATTGACAATTATCTGTTTATAACACGCAACCCCACTTCTAAAACTTCGTCTTATACTTTAAGTTGGGATAAAATCTTAATATTAAAAACCAGAAAAAAATGTCCAGGATTATTATAGGCAGCCCATTTTTAATATATTTTCTGATATACTTATTATTTATTAATTATAAAACTGGTTTCATCCTGTAGTAGGATAGGGTAGGATGAAACCAGTTTCGACCGGTCGACCAAACTTCGAATTTTAGAGTTTATTACAATTTCTTATTTTTTATAGTATTTAACATGATAAATAAGTATTTAAATAGCATAATGTATAATCTATAAGTGCATTACATTGGAAGAAAGATAAATTTTGACAAAAATCAAAATTAGTGACTGAGTGAGTAAGTCTTTTTTACGGGCTATTACCAGTAGTAGTCTTAAAGAAATACCTACTACAAGACTTATCAAATAAGCTTTAACACGATAAACTCTATTGGAATTCCTATGACAATAGCCTCCAGCATCATATCGGCACATACTTCAAAGCATTTTTTCATTTACTGTATTTTATCATGTGTTTATACCAATAAGCGCAGTAAAACTACAAAACCAACTCTATTTCATTGGGTACCACGTATCAATTTGATATTTTTTTTTAAATATGGCAAATGGTTCCGAAATGGTCCCACATAAATCAATGACGAATTGATGAGAGTGTTCTCCTTTTTTGGAGGCGGCTAAAAACTAACTCGATTGGTTGAACATAACTTCTTAAACATTTAGTAGCAGAATTCTAGAAGGAAATATACTACATTGGAAGTTAAATAAAAGCTTGTATTAATTATTTCCGCCTTTCTGATATCGTTCGTTCGTTGTTCAATTAAATTAACATTATTTGTTTAACATTGTTTCGCCGTTTCGTCTCCCAACTGGCTAGGTTTGGAAGCGGTGATAGTTTACGGTGGACAAGGACAATTTATTTACACTTAAAAATTGTTTGTAATTTATAAATGTATAAATATATAAATATAATTGTATGTAATTGTAATAAGTATGAAACTACTTTTTGTATGAACATTAAAACATGGAGTACATAATTAAATAATTACTTTTATAATAAAATATTGGCACACCACAATGTGGTAGAATATGTTGGAAAGCTTAAATAATTTTGTAACGACTTCTACACCCATATTCCGCAAGTAAACATACATTTTTTTTCCTTCTTATGTTATTTAAATAAAAAAACCTGTCCCCCATAATTAAGCTAATTTTGAACTAAACCTGCTCAACATATAGGAGTTTAAAACTATAAATTCATTAATATTATGTATCCCGAGGCTGACTTTAAAGAAATACAAAAGTTTTGTTTGCGAAAACGTTCCCTCCTTTGGAACAACATTATGCAAAGTTTTCTGGGAAATGGAAAAAGTTGCGAGTAGCGCATTAAATGTTTAACAAATCGCCATTTTTTGTTAGAGTTTGGTGTTTATTCGAATAAGTATTGTTTTAAATAAACATATTTAAAATTATTGTGCCAATACTAAAGTAAACTACATTTATAAAAATGTAAATCTCCCGTGACCGAGTGACATATTATTATTGGAAATCCAGCGAAGGTTTTAAGGTATAAAATGGGGAAAAAGCTAAGAAAATAAGAAAAACAAAATTGTAATTTTTGCTTCACAAACTAGGGCCCTACAATGAACGCTTATAGCAGTAATATTTCCATCTTGCTAAATGTCTGCCTTTATAAGCAACTTTATGGTATACGTCATAAGGTTGTCTTTATCGACTGACAATTAGTATATTTGAAATAGTACTGTTTTATGAGCTTATGGTAACCCCCCTGAACGAGTAGCATGAAGTTTGCCAGGACAGCTAGTGAACAATGTATGTGGTCGGAATGTGACAATCCCATCAATCCTTGGTGCTTACTATACCGTAAGATGAAACCGGATTGCTAAAAAAATGTTTTTCCCCCGTGTTCCCGGGCTCCTTTGCAGGATAGACCATCAACCTTCCTGTACCAGGCAAGTCGCAAAAGGTAAGCATGAGCTTAATGGCTGTTCAATTTGTCCGATACAAACTGTAAGGGGGGAATGAAGTTCGTCGGTAAAGCTAGTATTACCTAATGATTAATATGGTGTTTTTTTTTATTACATTGGAAGGCTAACGAGCAGACGGATTTCCTTATGCTAAGAAATGTCCGCCGCCTAGAGACACCAAAGGTGGTAATGGTGCGTTGCCAACCGGAGGCTGGGATGTTAGGCCTCGAGCAAAAGTAAGTTAACCGGCTACTTTACCCTCCGAGCCGGAAAACGTCATGACGTTATAGCGGCAGGAATAGATAAGGCGGTGGTATCAATTCGGGTGAGTCGCTGCGAGATGCTACCACCTAGTCAGATGTCACGGTGTTAGTGACAGCAAGCCTATGCCCGCCTTTTACGAGCTGCCTGGCACAGGAAAGCAGATGGTCTATTCTACAAAGGAGCCGGGACCAACACGGGGAATCGATATGTTGCTTACACCGATCGTGACTGTAAATGGGAAAACAAAAAAAAAACATTTATAGGATCCGAAAAATCTTACTAAAAATATATATATTTTTTTATTTTTCCCCGCATACTTTTATTTTGCGCAAGATCCCAAGATGCACGAGGCTTGACATCTCAGCCTTAGGTTGGCAACGCTTAAAAAACATCTGTTAATTTGCTGTCACACACACATGACATATCCACTTATCGTCAGAAAAAGGATTAACCATATCACATTATGTTATCTTTTTGGAAGGTTGAACCTTACCAATTTCATATAGCCCGAGACCAATTAACTGCCAGACCTTTGTCATTTTATAAAAGCTGAAATCTTGATATGCACTGATAGGAAATTACCAAAAATCTCACTATAAATTACTTACTTATTTGCTTATCTTTACGCCTAGTTACTTACGGATGATACAGATGATTCAAATACAGCTAAACAAATCCCTAAACAAAACTTTTAGACATTTTTTTTAGACTGTATACTACTCGGCCAGTGCCTTACTTACGGGTAAGGGTACCGTCTATTTTTAAACTGGAACATGACAATGGTAAAGACTGGCATTGGTGATTCAGCTGTTTACAAACTCATTTTAAATGTATGCAATCTTTTTCAAATGAAACATAAACATAAGTACGAGAACGCTAATTAAAACCAACTATAAAACTAAAAAGTAAAATATAAAAAATATTTAATATTATTTATATATTACCTATCGCCTCTGCGGTCTAGCGGTTCAGTTGTTAGACTTGACTGCATAGGTCCCGGGTTCGAATCCCGGGTCGGGAAATAAAAAGAAAAAAGGGTTTTTCCAATTTTCTACTAAAAAAATGTTGCTCGGCATTGAGAATGTATCCGGTTGGCGTTAGGCTTGCCACCTATCACATGCTGGGATTTAGTGTCTTCGGCTAGTCGTGGTTGTGCTCTGCCTACGTCTTCGGGGATATGGGCGTGAAGATACTTTTATGTAATTAGTATTTAAAATCTTTATTATTTTTTACTTGACTTTTTTGGGGGATATGGGCATGAAGATACTTTTATATAATTAGTATTTAAAATCTTTATTATTTTTTACTTTTTAGTTTGGAATGATTAAATTTAATAAACATAAACATCGGGATAGGTGAAAATAGGTGCTCATAATGATAAAAAAATGCTCATAAAATAAAGACTTACCATTAAATAAATTTAAAAAATGTTTTAAATCTAAGTTGTGTGGTAAAGGTTATTATAAGATTTCAGAATATTTAGAAGACAGAAATGCTTGGGATTAATTGCTCCTCATACAATCTCTACAAATTAATGAAATGTAATATACTTTTGTAAATTTTATTTATAAGAAAAAAAAAAGACAAGCCCGCTGAGTTTCTTTCGCCGGATCTTCTCAGTGTGTGGCCGCGTTCCGATCCGGTGGTAGTTTTTAGAATTATATAGACGCGTCACAAGAATCTTTGTATAGATCCATGTAAATAAATAGATTTTGAGTTTGAGTTTAAAACTAATGGGCCTACCCAAATTATTTTTTATTGGACCAATTCGAAACTATTCCGCATCAAACAAAAAAATAATTACGTAAATCGGTCCAGAAATCACGGAAAAATCGTTTTACATACATAAAAAAATATACCGGCCGAATTGAGAACCTCCTCGTTTTTTTGAAATCGGTTAAAAAACAAAAGAGGTGGAACATTTTAGACATGTCAATTTAGACTGGGCATGTAAACTTGTGATATTTTTAATCAACGTTATAAGAGTGATAGATTAAACGACTGCAGAAACGTCGTTTACAGACTAATCTGACAGGGCTAAAATTGTTTTCCTCTTTCATTTACTTTCGTTAAAAGAAGATGGCTATAACTTGAAATTAGTTTAGGGAGTGCGCAACAAAATTATCACCAATGTTTTATTTATGTTATAGGAAGGCAAACGAGCAGACGGATTTCCTGATGGTTAGAAATTCACGCCGCCTAGAGACACCAAAGATGGTAATGGTGCGTTGCCAACCTGAGGTCAGAGTGTTAGGCCTCGAGCAAAAGTGAGGTTACCGGCTACCTTATCCTCCGAACCGGAATACGTCATGACGTTATCGCAGGAATAGGTAAGGCGATGGTACCAATCCGGGCGAGTCGCTGCGAAACTCTACCACCTAGACAGATGTCACGATGTTAGTGATGGTAAGCCTATGCCCGCCTATGCTATGTCTTTATAAATTTTATCTTTAAAGGGTTTGTATGGTCCTATACTTGATAGTCCAGTAATTAATATTTTATTTCTTTTCCCGTTTTCAGTCACGGTGTAAGTTGAAAAAGTTGACCGACATTCAGCAAAGCCCGAAAACCAAACATGGCTATTTAGTATCTTCACGCCCATATAACCGAGAGTCGCACCCACGACTAGCCGAAGTCCGAAGACACTAAGTCCCACAATGTGATAGGTGGCAAGCCTATCATCAACCGGGCACATATCCAATCCCGAGTAACTAAACAAAAAAAAATATTAGACATTGGAAAACTCCAATTTTCTTATTGTTTACTGTTGGTTATTTATTAGACAAATTTTAGTATATTAGGACAGCAAGCGGCTGTCTCGATGGTAAACAAACAACCGAGGTCTATAGACGTTATAAATTTCTTTATTTAATTTGCAATTTTCCGACACAAAATTTTTTTTTCGGAAAATTGCAAATTATTTTTATTTGGATTTAAGTTTGTGTTTCCGCAAAGTAACACCTTCTTCTATTAATTTTGGTATAAATTCAGTTTTGTGGTCTGGGTAACTGTAGGATAGGCATCATTTGGCGGAAAATTGAAATCAAGTATTTGCGGATATCGCAAAGTAACGTTGTCTTCTAGCAATTTTGTTAAAAATTCTGATTTGTGGCCGGGGTATGTGTAGAAATGGCAAACTCTCTTGTAGTTATACATGCAATTAACAATATACTTTTTGATAGTATCTGTAGGCAAAGGACATAGATTTTTTTCTCAACTAAAACTCAATTGTTTAGGTTTTTACAATTTGCCTTTTTAGTTTTCATGAAAATCTTACTCTAATTAATTCGGAGATCCCATTGAAGATCTTACCTGTAACAAAAACATAAAAATTAGTTAATCCACTATAATTATATAATACTTTATTATTGCGATTCTAATTTTAGAGGAATTTAAGCCCCCAAAATTTCAGAGCTAAAAATTAAATAAAATTAATTGTAATTTGATATATTGTTTTAATTAAAGTGGTAGTTAACGAATGTATACGATTTTTAGGTCAACAAAAAAGTGAGATCAACACTATTTACGCCATAACTTTTCCAGATTTTATGCTATCGTTTTTCTTTTCAATACATACTTTTTTATCTAAGAGTTTTCAAAAGTTAAGTTAACCAAGAAATCCTAAGTTTTTGAGTTATCTCACTCTTAAAACGTTCAATTTTGAAATTTGTCAAATCAGAATCATCCTAAACAAGCTAGCACTTTTGTAAAGGTCCGTGAGTCAATTATTTTACTTGTTTTCTTAAAAACTATATTTTGACTCGGATTTTTTAAATATTTTTTTTAAATATCTATTTGGGTTATTCGCAAAAAACCTCTAAAAATGTTGTTTCGTTGTTTGACCGTTGTAAACTTTCACTGGTGGATAAGTTAAAAAATATTGACTTTTAGAAAAGTTATATTTTGTAGAACAAAAAGAGCAATGGCCAAATTTCTATTGGAGCTGGACCTGACTTTTTTTGTCATGTTAAACAACATAAAAGTATTTTTCATGTATAATATGTTACATTGTGACGTTATCTTTTCTTCATAGGGTACGATTTGGCGATCCTTTTTTCTTAAAATTAGTAAGTCTATTTATTATTGTAACATTGGTGTGCTATAAAAAAAACTAACCTCAAGAAAAGGCGTCATCTATGTACCCCCAAAATCTACCCCCAAAAGTAAAAGTAATCAACTGCGTAAGGTTAACGATGTAGTTTTTCCCCGTTTTGGTCCGGGCTCCTTTGCACAATAAACCATCTGCCTTTCCTGCAAGGCAGCTCGTAAAAGGCGGTAGAGTAGGTGGTAGAGTTTCGCAGCGACTCGCCCGGATTGATACCACTGAATTACCTATTCCTGCCACCATAACGTCATGACGTGTTCCGGTTGGGAAGGTAACGTAGCCGGTAAGTAAGTATCTTCACGCCCATATCGTCGAAGGGGTTGGCAGAGTCACAACTAGTGCACCCACGACTAGTCGAAGACACTAAGTCCTATAATGTGGCAAGCCTATCGCCAACCGGGCACATATGTCCAATCCAATATTTTAATGACATGAACAAGAGTGAACCCGCGGGTAAAAGCTAGTAACATATAACTATTTCAGGAAACCACGCGGACGAATCTAAGGCGGGAAGCTAGCAAAATATGTAAACAAAAAAAGAGAAAATTGCGTACTTATCCTAAAAGAAAAGTTAGTTAGAGTTTAAACGGCATATGACGGGGTTCCCAGAGCACTTTCGTAGGACCTCCAAATATAATTAAACTTTAATATAAACACCTTCAAGTTTACATGAGACTCGTTACAGTCTTATGCTGTAAAACGTACAAGGGGATGATTTTGGAACTTTTTAAAATGATCCACTTAACTTGAGAGCAGTTTCAGGAGTGTTCTCGTGTTTTTGCTTAAGAATATGAAAAAAATAAGCGTAGTAAAGTAAATAACTTTACGCCCATATCCCTGAAGAGGTAGGTAGAGGCACAACTAGGGCACCCACGACTAGCTGAAGACACTAAGTCCCAGCATGTGATAGGTGGCAAGCCTAACGCCAACCGGGCACATTCTCAATCCCTTTTTTTTTCAATTCAATTCCCTTTTTTTTGCTCTGCGAAAGCCGATTCGTCGCGATTTTTTCGAAAGAAAGTAAATAGTTCCGAAATGGTCCCACATACATTTTATCAAAACTAGTAGTTTTTGTTTAACAATTAATAATTCATAATGTTTTTACTTATCTTGAGGACTAGTGAAAAACTTAAACACTACTAGTATTAAGTTTAGCTTAAATATCACTAATCGGATTATGATAAAACTGACATAGGACCTTGGAATCAAGACCTATCTCTCTAAAAAAGAACCATTATTATAGTTTGGCTGTTGGATGAGTAATAGCGTAACAGACATACAAATGAGAACCTCCTCCTTTTCTGGTGTCGGTTAAAAAAGAACTCCGTACGTGACATCTCATAAAAATCGATTAGTTTTAAAAAGTAGTCAACTGAAATATTTGCCACAGGTTCAAAATAACTAAGATTTTCTTACGGAAAAATACTAAATCTTATCAACGAGCAATCGTCGATTTAACTAGAGAATAGTAAATATATTGTCATTGATGAAACTAAGTAATTTTCCGTAAAAATTAAAACTCTTATCGTTAAATTTCTTACCGTTTCGATTCTTTCATAAGAGCCTTTGACTTTTATAGCTTGTCACATATTTTCACATTTTTTGCAAAAAAAGGATTAAAACCGTAAAAAAATTACTAAACGGTTTTGTGACATTTGGGCGAGGGAGAAAAAAGTTATTAAAATGTTTAGTTTTTGAAGTGAAACTTCTTTATCGGGGTTGAAAAAAAAATAGTGTAACATTTTTTCGTTACGCGTCACATTTTTCCGTTACGCGCCATCTTCGTTCTTATCCCTACTACGCGTGATTCGAAGTATACTTTCTCCAGCGGAGATGGGATTGACAATAAACTTTATTTAATCAATTTCTGTAAAGTTTTATACAGTAAATTATTTTTTGAAAAATAACGTTTTACTTTTACTTTAGAAGTTTCACTTCTTCACTTCTTACGAGTGTACGCCAGTACACGCACACATTTTTTTTCTGTTCGAAATGGTCTATATTTTTTTAAGAAATTTTGTCGAAATGAATTACGCTAATAATTGACATAGGCAATTACCTAGCTATATACATAAATATCTTCACGCCAAGTCCCTTATGGGTAATAGAGTATAGAGTGCCAGACCTCACGATCCTGACAAACCTGTCTTGCTTCCTTCACATTCATTACCCTTTTCATACAAACACGCCGGTTTCGGAGACTCTTGACACCACCCTCGGATAATATCCGATTGATCTGATCGTGAAATGTGAGCCTTGGTCTCCCCGGGTACCTACATCCATCCACATTCGCTTTGTATATCTGCTTTGTCAATCTTTCCACATGACCGAACCAGCGGAGCATGCCCTTTCGCATTTGAACACCAAAACTTTCTTTTAATCCCATTCTTTCTCGGATCTCATTATTACGAATGCGGTCAGCGAGCGTTACACCACACATTTTCCGTAGCGCTCTCATTTCAACCGCATTTATCCTACTTTCATGAATACTTATCCTAGAAGAAGTTAGATAGAACATAAAGAACACATGGCGCCATTCCTAAAGCTCTTACGCAATGTCTAAATATAATTAAACTTTCACATAAACAACTTACAAACTTTACAGGAGACTCGTTAAAGTCTTGCGTTGTTATATTTAAAATAATAGGCATTTTCTAGAAGCTATTAGCGATTTACTTCATTATTACAATTATTATTAACTCTGTTGTACGCAGAAATTACAACTTAAAATTAAATATTATCAAAGAACAAAGGGATAAGCTCTATCGCTAATAAAAGCTATTTCTTCCAGCCAACCTGATAATGGAAAATAATAAATGAAACAGAATTAGACCGGGTGCAGTGTAAACTTAATATTATAATTATTTTTTTATATATATTTAAACTTAATATTATTATTATTTTACTCCCGTGTTGGTCCGGGCTCCTTTGTAGAATAGACCATCTGCCTTCCTGTGCCAGGCAGCTCGTAAAAGGCGAACATAGGCTTGCCGTCACTAACAAAGTGACATCCTACTAGGTGGTAGAGTTTCGCAGCGACTCACCCGGATTGGTACCACCGCCTTACCTATTCCTACCGCCATAACGTCATGACGTGTTCCGGATCGGAGGGTAAGGTAGCCGGTTAACTTACTTTAACTCGAGGCCTATCATCCCGGCCTCTGGTTGGCAACGCACCATTACCACCTTTGGTGTCTCTAGGCGGCGAGAATTTCTTACCATCAGGAAATCCGTCTGCTTGTTTGCCTTCCAATGTTATAAAAAATTATCATTATTTCAAAATACATATGAAACAAACAAAACTTAAGTGCCGTAAGGAAATGTTCTTTTAAAGAATTATGGGTATTGGTAGTAACTGCAGCATCATGGGGACCCGTTGGTTTTTTTTTTTAAATAAACAGAGGAGAGTAAAAAGTTCATGGAATGTTTTTCTAGCGATAAGTTGAGCGTTATACATACTGTTTATATGTATAACGATTTTTGTTCCGAATAAACTATTTTATTTTATTTATCATACCTAGAAACCAAAAGAACAATTAACTGAACTTAAATTAATTTTAACTGAACAAAAATTGACTTAATAGTTATACGTCAGTCATTAATTACAAAAAACAGTGACTCTCTTCTCGATTGCGCCAAAACTGATCCTATTAATATTATAAATGCGAAAGTTTGTATGTATGGATGTATGGATGTTTGTTACTCTTTCACGCAAAAACTACAAAGCCGATTACGATGAAATTTGGTATGTAGGTAGCTGGAAGACCCAGAATAACATATAGGCTACTTTTTATCCCGGAGTTCCCGCGGGATTGGGACTTACGCGGGTGAAACCGCGGGGCGCAGCTAGTACAGTTATGTTTAAAAGAATTAATAGTTATTCATGTTTATTAACAATTTATAAATTATAATTCGTGCAAGTAGTAGGATATTGTAACAGGACTAAGCGTAGTTGTATTTCTACCAAATAAAAAAAATGTTTTAATTGTTTTTGTCAGCATCTAGAAAATGTAATGAATCATTTTTTTATTAATTTTTTCTGACCACATAAAGGATACATGGTAACATATAAAAGACCAGCCATCTTTTGAGAGAGGGTTGGGAATCGAGAACACTTTTCATTTACGAATAGTATATACTTAATTAAAAAAATGCAAATTATAATTTTTGCCAGAAGCAAATTACAAAATGCATGGTTATAACGATAATGCCGACCGCAATCGCATTCGCAGGCTATTGACGTCATGAATCGTGAAATATTAACGCGGACTATTTTAAATGAATGTTCATATAGTAAATTTTACAATTTGGTAATTAATATCTATAATGTGCTACCATTTTAGCCTTAACTGCCATAAATTAAAATTTGGCCGGTACGTTGAAAGTAACCCTGTATTCATATATGATAAATTTATTTTTTTCGATTTAATATCGAAACCAGATTTTGGAGCCAGAAACAGCAAAGAACTCAAAAAATATCGAAACAATGTAGAAAATGCCCATTTTTTAAGCACATGTGTGTTGCGTATTCGCTTATGTTATACTGCATTAAACATAGACTAAAGTACCCCTAGCTTTAAGTTGATATTATCGTTTTTGCTGCACTGTTAAACAAAGTAATATTTAATGGGACTTTAAACCTTAGAGTACTTTAGTGTGTATTTATTAATAAGACGGTTAGAGTTCAAGTCTTTTACAGCCATTTTCAATACATGCATACATACATATCTTCACGCCAAGTCCCTTACGGGGTAGGCAGAGAGTATCGAGTGCCAGACCTCAAGATCCTGACAAACCTGTCTTGCTTCCTTCACATTCATTACCCTTTTCATACAAACACGCCGGTTTCGGAGACTCTTGACACCACCCTCGGATAAAATCCGATTGATCTGATCGTGAAATGTCAGCCTTGGTCTCCCCGGGTACCTACATCCATCCACATTCGCATTGTATATCTGCTTTGTCAATCTTTCATCTGTCATTCTTTCCACATGCCCGAATCAGCGGAGCATGCCCTTTCGCATTTTAACACCAACACTTTCAATACCTATCTAAAATTAAAAAAATGACTACTTTAGTCGCTTATTTCAATAACCTACCTGCAGTTAGAGATAAGCTTAATGGAGTTTTGTTGCTAAGATATTTTTTAAATAACTGCGGTTTCCTAGTAACTGATCTAGAGTAGCCCAATTTCTAATCTTAGTTATTGAAAATGGCCATTATTTTGTTTCTACTAGCACCAAGCATTACTGCCATTTTTCAATAATTAACAACTCTACTCCATTACCTATGCATATTCTGACTGCAGATAGGTTATTGAAATGTTAATAGTAGGTAGCCCAATTTTTCATTTCAGACAGGTTTTTGAAATTCGCTGTGAAACAGTTGAATTCTAACCGTCTTATTAATTATTATTTATTAATAAGACTGTCTTATAAAATTATGAAAATTTTAATCTTAGTTATATGAAATCTGTTTCTATTGGCACCAATTACTGCAACAAAACTCCATTAGGCATGTTCTGAATGAAGATAGGTTACTGAGATCGGCGACTAAAGTAGCACGTTTTTTTTTATTTCAGACAGATTATTGAAATGCCCTGTGAAACAGTTGAACTCTGTCTTATTAATAATTAGTTATTAATAAGACCGTCTCATAAAGTTAATAATACAGTTGTTAACATTGTAAGACAGGTAAGTAATTGAAAATGACTGGTATATTTAATGTAGAAGAGAAAATACATTTCAAGTTTATTATAGTTTAGTTTTACGATTTTTTTTGTTTAATTCTGAAATTTCTTTTGTTATGCGTGAACAAACAGCCAAATATTTTTGCTATGACCTATTCTTAAAGATGCTGACTATATTTAAAAGGCAACGTGACGATCATTTCTAATTTCTTATACGATTTGTAAAGACTGCAAACTATATACCGATTTTTTTACTACAATCAGATTGTCTGACCTGAGCAAATAGAGAACTCTGTTCTATTTACTGAAATGCAGCAGACTTGTATGGCAGTGCAAGATAAGCTATTGTTGTATCGGGCATTGTAAGTGAAACCAACATATGCTGACCTCTTTAAAATAGGGTTGTCACATCTAACTTTTTTCAAATGAAATCAGGAATATATTAAAAAATGCCAACAGAATTGTTGATTTAGAAACACATGATTTTTGATATTACAAAACGAGTTTCATTTTTTGTGTCTTATGACAGCGAACAAGCACACAGCTCTCCTGATTAGTCCAAATGGTAAGACACCATTGATTTTATAGACACAATAGATTTTATTTGGGCGCCGCTGTCCTAAGACATAAGGCGAAATTTGCAAGTCTATTGGCTACCCTACCCTCTAGACCGGAACATGACATTGTCACTATGGTGGCATACCACGCATTTCAGGATCCTATTAAAACAAAAAAAAAAACTGTTTTTCTATTATTTTTTTAATGTGTGAAGCGTACCCTGCATCCCGCATTTGAATTGTTAATTATGATATACAATTAAAAGCTATCAAACCGCGAATACAAACCTCAACTATTTCATTGGTACCAGGTCGTGATTTGATATTTTTTTTCGAAAGATAGCAAATGTTTTACAAAACGGTCCCACATGCATTTTATCAACATCCTATGATAAAACTAATATGAGACCACCTCGGAATCATAACGTATCTTTCTAAAATAGAACCATAAAACCGGTTGGCTATTGTCCGACTAATAGCGGAACAAACATACAAAAAACACAACATACAGTCGAACTGAGAATCTCCTCTTTTTCTGGTGTCGGTTAAAAATAAGTCTAGCAAAAGGACTTTAATTAAATTAACCTTAAAATTATCAAATCTGGAATTTTTATCATTTAGACATTTACACTTTTTGTAGGCATCATACAACTATCATACTACACATGTATAGTCATACTATACATACTAGACATGAACACTTTCAAGTTTACCAAAATTCAAAAAAAATATGTAATAATGAAATTCAAAATAAAACTAATTCCATTCTTTGGCACAAAAGAGGGTAGTTTTAACGGTTTGTTACTTTCTGGCGCCCAAAAATGAAATAAGTTGTCGTCAATTGATTTAAAGGCAAGGCTCATAAAGCGACATAAATAAAGGCTCTTATAGGACAGCGGATTCTAGATGTAATACTGTATCATGCCCGGTTTAGATTTCCATGTTGGTCCGAGTTCTTTGTGTCTTATCTTTTCACCTCCCTACCTGTCAGCTAGTAAGATGCAAGTATTAGTTAAGTGTTTTATTACTGAAAATATCATTGGTGTTAAAGTGCTGTGCAGTATCTTGTTTGGGTAGAAGTTCAACCGTCTTTTTTTTTTTGAATAATAACAGTGGAACAGCGACGTAGCTATGACATGTATGGTGTTTATGAGCTATCATTATATCCCACCACTAGCCGTTACTAGCGGCTTTGCTCGCGCCGCAGTTAATATGTTTACTGAACTGAAGTTGAATTTAAAACTGTATGAATAATTTATTCATGTTTTCAAACGTATTTATTTTAATCAATAGTCCATTAATAGAGCCTTTCATACAAACTTTCAACCCCTATTTACCCACTTAGGGGTAGAATTTCCAAAAGCGCTTAAATGCGTATCTACTAATGTAAATTATCGCTTTTGTGGTCTAGCGGTTCAGTTGTTGGGTTTGACTGCCTGAGGTCCCGGGTTCGAATCCCGGGTCGGGCAACAAAAAGAAAATTAGGATTTTACAATCTATAATATAAAAATGAATCGCTGAATGTGTTGGTAAGCGCATAACTTCCTAACGACTGGACCGATTTGGCTAATTATTTTTGTATTGTGTTAGTTTTTGTCCGGAGAAGGATCTCATGAAAAAAAAACCGGGTGTGGAAATAATTATCCCTTTTTTTCATACAAACTGAACGGGTATAACGAAGTTCGCCGGGACAGCTAGTTTTCTTTTAAAAAAACGTTGCTCGGGATTGGAAATGTGCCCGCTTGGCGATAGGCTTGCTACCTATCACATCGTGGGACTTAGTGTCTTCGGCTAGTCGTGGGTGCCTTGTTGTGCCTCTGCCTACCTCTTCGGGGATAAGGGCGTGAAGATACTTTTTTTTTACTAATATTTAATTAAAGTAGACAAAAATCAAGTTCCGCATTTCTAACTTAAAAAGTGACGGTTTTCCATGCGAACTTTCGACCCCTATTTCACCCCCTTAGGGGTAGAATTTCCAAAATTCCGTCAGGGTGGTGTCTACTTAATAGAACGAGTCTACTCACCAAATTTCATGGCTGTAACTTAAAGTTACAGCCATGAAGTGATGAAAATAGTTTTTGCTCGGCGATGATGAATCAGTTAGTCAGGACATGTTTTTTTATAAGTATAGATTACAAGAGCTACGTGTTAGTTCATTGAAAAATAATAGATGATCCTGAAACTAAAAATTTTCAATAACCCTTTATGTAATGGAGCTAAACAGTTTCAAACAAAAATCCCAACCGTTAATCGTAATTTCCGATTTAAACTAACCGTTTTGGATTAAAAATAATTGGTAATGTCCTATGAGTTTATTTTTAAGTTGGGATTTTTAAATGTTATCATTTGAATGAGTTTTTTTTTCACGTATCACAAAACGAGTAGATAGACTACGAAATAAAGTAACTAGCCTTCTTGAAATGCTTATTTTTTTAGACTTCAGACATGAAAACGAATGAACAGAAAAAAAGGCAACAAGCAACCTTCTTCTCTAGTCCTTTCGTCTAAAAGTCCTTTTTGAAATATAAGATATATCAAATTCGAATCTGATAACATATAAATAGATTAGGCCTTATAGAAGAGTTTTCTCATCCATATATCTTAACGAAAGAGGAAGAGAGAGGAGAGGGTAAGCCGCGGCATCTAGTTATAAATCAACGATGAAAGGAATGAATATTAAAGAGGCTGAAAATATTTAATTCCAGTTATTGGCAACATTTATCAGCGAAATATAAATTAAATGGCACAGATCTCGTCTGCCTTGGCTAAAGGTTTGTAGCGCACGACCTCTGACATTTACGAGGTCACCCACCGTCCCGGAGTCTGTTCCCGCGGGGGGAGAGGAGAGAGGAAGTTAGTTTTACATGAATCGATATTAACAATTATTGTATTTTATAAGCTTTTATTAAACCTGTTACATTTTTATAAATAAGTAGCCGAACTGGCGAACTCCTTTATATTACCATACGCTATACTTGGCCTGAAGATATGGCTGTATATATGTAAGATGACCTGTATGTTGAAAGGTTTCTCTACATTCCTGATTTCAAGTTATTGAAGTGAAACTTCTTTATCGGGGTTGGAAAAAAATTTAGTGTAACATTTTTTCGTTACGCGTCACATTTTTCCGTTACAAGTCACATTTTTTCGTTACGCGCCATCTTTGTTCTTATCCCTACCACGCGTGATTCGAAGTAGGTATACTTTCTTCAGCGGAGTAGGGATTGG
>NJDD01009795.1:43554-60659 GCA_002245505.1 Calephelis nemesis
ATCTCACGATGTTAGTGACGGTGAGCCTATGCTTGCCTTTTACGAGCTGCCTGGCAGGAAGGCAGATGGTCTATTCTACAAAGGAGCCCGGACCAACACGGGGGAAAGGCTTGCCACCTGTCACATTGTGGGGCTTAGTGTCTTCAGCTAGTCTGGTTGTATGCCTATCTCTTCGGGGATATGGGCATGATGATAATTTTTTTTACAAACTTATGAGTTGGAAAAAAATATAGGATTTTTTTTAAACCATAAACTACAAATAAAAAAAGCGGCCAAGTGCGAATCAAATTCGCCCATGAAGGCAGCCCTTAGCAGCAGCAAGTAACATACTCGTAATATAAAGGTTTTTGAAGTTCTACAGTGGTTGCGGTTTACGATGTATGACATAGTAAAAATCTTACTAGATCTCGTTTAAACCAATTTTCGGTTGAAGTTTACATGGTATACATTATATATTTTTTTAGTTTTATCATTCTAATATTTTAGAAGTTATACACATTTTACCTTTTGAGAAAGTGCTTCTCGCTCAAATTGTTCAGTTTAGAAAAAAATGTATATTAGAAATCTCAATAGTTGAGATCTTGAAAACTTATCTATAAATACTCAACACGTATGAAAAAAAGTTTTTTTGAGTTTTAGTTATATGTATTGGGAACCCCCAATTTTTTTTCGTTATTAATTTATAACGTTAATCGTTATCTCCTACTTTTATCTTTTCCTTTCTATTATTGTTTGAAAGGTTTACAGAATAAATCTAATTACTAAGTTTCAACATTATTGTTGTTATAACATTATGTAAAAAGTGGATATGACATACAGACTGAGAGACAGAAAAAAAGACAGACAGACCGACAGACAGATATGAAGAATCTATAACGAATAAAATTAATAGGAATAGATACGCGCTAATAAATGTATACCTCAATTTACGTTTTGACTTTTACCCCTCTCCAGGTTTAGTAGATTCGGCTTGAATCAATGTCATAATACAGAAAGATAAATCTCTAAAAATGATAAAAATGTCTTGTGCTCCTTGTTTTTTTTTTTTGCATATATGCAATTTACAGAACTCGGGATCTGTCAAAGTTCTTAGGTTATTGAGTTCCACCTTTATTATTATTAATAATAATAAATATCCCTGGACAAGTTACACAAATTGAATCTAACCACAAAGTAAGCAAATTATATGCTTGTGTTAGTCAACGATACTAATATATAGAAATAAATACCAGATCAAATTTAATAAACACCTAGACCCAGAAAATGCAGACATCTAAATGTTCATCACTTAAATGCCATCCCCCATCGGGAATCGAACCCCAGCCTCGCGTTTACTCGGTATAGTTAGTTATTAGTTTTATTTTTTACTTTAATTGTCATTTTAAAAAAATAACAAACATTGTACCACATTATTATAACGAAACTGAAAGGTGTTAGATGTTTGAGTTATTTTTTTAAATGTTAATATTTCCTTCTATCGACATTTTTATTTCTTAGTCTACACACTATACTACTGTTCTTTGTGCCCAAAAGTGTGAAGCCTATCTACGGGTGTGCTAAGTGGAATACTTTTCGTTTGGGTGCTCTTCACGGAATACCTCCTTCACAGCGATGAATTTGTTTTTGTATATTTCGTCCATTTTAAGGATGGTTAAATGACTCTTATCACCACTGGTCAAAAATGCCACAGTTTTTACTTCCTCAAATGACTAAACCATTTTTCTCGATTGTTCAGAAACAACTTCAACAGCGATTATACCAATTTTACCTAATTCTACTACATAATGTTTTGTAATAAAAAAACTTTACTCACTTCGTTTTTTGTTGCTCACCAAATCGACCATTTTAGTGTATTTTTTGCTTATTATTTTGAATAGGCCGTGAAGTATTATTCATACTGTAAGCATTTTCCTTCACATATGATTATAGTAATGAATGTATAGCTAGACAGATCTGCAAGGATCGTGAAATTTGGTACTCAACACACTCTGCCTATATCGTAAGAGACTTGGTATGAAGATACGTAACTATGTAAGTACGTATTAATACCTATACATACCTACACACATTATTAGATTAGGGTTAGTTTAGATACATTTTGTTTTATGAGGCCCTACCGTAGTTTTTTAAATACATAAATTGTCACCTTCACACTAAGTTTGTCTGGCTGACCTTTGTGCACCTAAGTTAAATATCATAAGTGAAAGAATGTGTATTATGTTTTAATTTTGGTGCATAATAAATTTTATTCATTCATTTGTGGTGTCGCTTACATTACGAGTTTAAATAATACCTATATACTACATGTACTGCAAGTAGGCCGACTCGTTAGTTAAAGGGTTAGCAAAACACGCATAGCGCTCCTGCCGAGAATCGAACCAGAAGGTGAATTTATGTAAAGAATATATACTTGTATTTCTGGTCTGGATTCTGTTTTTTTTTTATTCCAGTATTAATATGTGTATGTAATCTATTTATGGATATTTGTATACTATTTACATACTAGGTACTTTGTCATCAACAAATAACTTGTCTTCTTTGGGATTAGATTAAGGGTCCATGTATGCTAAAATACGTCAGCAGTATAATGTTTTTTTCATACAAAGTAATCATGGATCTTGGTGAAAAAAATACACAAGATTAACATGAATATGCTTTACTAGACTAGTGTTTCCAAAACACGATTCATTTCACTTTGCTCGATAGAAAAAAGTCAAAAAGTTGCCCTTTTTTTAAAGGAAAACGCAAATGTCTACTTCAAATATGAAAATATCGACACCAGATTTAATGTAAACATAGATAAGATAAACTATACCTAAAAGATAAGTGTTTCAGTTTTTATACTTTTTTTCAAATTACTTTTATAGTGTCAAAAATAGTGATTTGTCGCTTAAGACGTTTACTTTAGAGCGCCATTGTTCATAGTAATCATGGAACGGGGGAGCGTGGTGATTGGCTCTTCTGGCTGACTGAGTATGGGGCCTTAATTTGTGGAATTTGATAAATACCGTAGGAAATAGTTAAGCGCAGTAAAACTGCAAAAACCGACTTCAAACATTTCATACGCGATTTGATAATCCGAATTTTTAAAATTATTTTGTTATTCCGCGCACTTCCAGGGTGGTTCCTAGTAAAAGATTAGGTACCACGTCAAGATTTGATAATTTTTTAGAGTTTAAGTCGGATTTTCCAGTTTCATTGTGAAATATTTTCATTTTTAAAAAACAAAACTTAACAAAAAAATGAACTTTACATAACTATTAGTTATTTTTTAAATTAACAATGATTTAAAAAGAAGGGGTCAGCTAGATATATGATCAAATTGCCTTGATTGACCTATGATCAAAATAAACTAGTTATATGCATGTGTTATGGGTGCTAGTCAACGATACAAATACACACATAGAAACACTTGTATAAATAACGGAATTTTTTACAAATTCCCAAAGGAATCGAACTCTGTCGCGGACGGTCAATAGTTTTAGCTGTAGTACGCTAATGTGGTAGTAGGAGCAGTAGTAATGTGTATATTTTTAACAGGATTTCCTCTTGTTTGCCTTCTAACACAATAAAAAATGTACAATGTGTACAGAACGAGCAGCTGCTGGCAATCACACATCAATATAACGATGAAGGAACCTTTCAGTACAGCGAATACTATGACGAGAGATGAAATTTAGATGTTTTCTCAAAATTCGCCTCTGTGGTCTAGTGGTGTTGGAATTGGATGAGGTCCAGGGTTTTTTCAAATCAAAAAGTAAAAAAAGTTTTCTTTTCGAAAAGAAACAACGTTGTATCAGATACTTTTGTTGGTTTTTTAAATTCTGCTACCATTGTTATTTTTTTAATGTATATGTCCCAATATGTCGATTCGTCCTCATGAATATGACTTTTGAGCAAAAAGTATAATAATACACCCTGACTTTTTAATCATCATCCAAATTTTAATATGTTGATCTTAAGTGAAAATAATTAAATACGTGTTTTTTCTTTTAGTATCCCTCAATACTAAATATTAAGATATGACATCGCAAAGTCGTCTACAAAATATTGATGTTTATGGGCAGCGCGCGCTCCGTACCTACGCGCTGAGTGCTCTGACATGCTAGATAGCTACCTGCTAGATACCTTTTTTTTTCATAAATGGACTTATCTATAGATACTTTATGCCCAGAAAAAATTTGGATGGTGATAAAAAAATCTTGCTGTATACCTATACAAGACTTTTGCTTTTGAAAATGGATAATTAAAAAAATAATTAGACTATAGCCTGTTTTGAATTGACAGACGTAAATGTCAATTTTACAAAATGTCGATTTTGGAACAATGAAAACCTAAATTTGTTTGATACCTCAACCCTAAATTTATGAGCCATTTTTAACTAACATCGGAAAAGATAATGTTATTTCAAAAATATTTTTTTTTAATTTAAGAACCGCACTTCCGAGATGGTTCCGTTGCCACCAAGTCTAGATCTACGATGAAATCCAGGGATTGGGATGGGATGGGATTTGGTTTAATCTCATTATATCGAAATATATAACCAGTAACTAGCACAACAAAAAAATAATTAGCAAAATTTGTCCATCCGTTCACGCGTGGTGCGATTCATTTTTATATATAAGAAGATACGTTTAGGAAAAAAAGTGAATAATCCCTCTATAAATATCCCTATAAAATATTTTTTTCTAGTCGTTTTTTTATGTCTAGCTTTACAGGGCTACATTTCGCCCATAGATTGTAATTTTTAACCGATTTTTGATCAAAGGAGGATATTGTAACTATATTTTGTCTTTATTTATAAACCGATTTCAAATTCTCTTTTAATTTGAAAAGCACACGTACTGCAGAGATTGCTAACATGTTTCATAACATTCCTAGATAAATCAAGGACATTACTCAATTTGTGTTCTTAGATGACTTTATTTTGAAGTCGAAGTTGGATTTTTGCAGTTTAACTGCGCTTAAAAATACTACATCCAAGATACTTAGACTAGACTTCAAAGTCGAATTTAAACACGATCAATGTGAAAAATCTTTCTAGTCAATTATCAGTGTCATGTCTATTTCATTGTCAAAAAGTTTTGGATAACTAGATTGTCGGGGGATTGGAAATTGGGAATATTGTCACCTTTAAAAGAGTACTGGAGTTTTGGCGCCATCGGGAGAAAAGATGGTCGAAGTTTTTTCATAATTATTGAATTTCGTGTTAATATTGAGTGAAATTAGTCAATTTTGGTGGCATTTTGTACAATTTTGTTCAGTGAAAGAGCACAAATGAAATAATCACTAAGAAATTAGCGTATCGTGTATTTCCTCGTTGCCGAAAAATCTCCTTACATGAGCTTGTGTCATGAGCCACCGCTTTACCCAAGAGCCTGACCTGACTTCCTGACGACTTATGACTGATGACTAATTATAACTAATTGAAAATGAAATAAAATTCGATGCAAATTTCTACTTGACTAATGGCTAAATACTAACGTGAAGGTCAAAACCTAAAGAAAGAAAAGAAAGAAAAAAGAGTACTTGCAAGAGCTTATGCACGGGATCACAACTGATAATTGGTGAACATTTTTTTGGTTTAACCCTTAAATACTTACATGAAGTTAATAAGGGCCACTTGCACATTCCCGTGTTACATTTAATATTGAGTCAAATTGTCAAATATAAGGTGATTGAACCCTAGTTAGACGCTGACTCAGTGTTAAATATTTAACCCAGGAACGTGCTTAGTCTTCAAAAAGGAAAAACTATAAGTACACTAGCTGCGCCCCGCGGTTTCACCCGCGTAAGTCCCAACCCGCGGGAACTCCGGTATGAAAAGTAGCCTATATGTTATTCTGGGTCTTCAGCTACCTACATACCAAATTTCATCGTAATCGGCTTTGTAGTTTTTGCGTGAAAGAGTAACAAACATCCATACATACAAACTTTCGCATTTATAATATTAATAGGATATTGTTTTTCATTTCGAATTCCGAATTCTAATTGTTACTTAATTTAACCTCATTATACAAATGTAGTTCACTTGAATAGCAATCCTATACACTACCTTAGTAATTATTTTCGTCGTATTTGCTAACTTATTCGGAAAAAAACTCTGAAATTCATGAATGTTAATATACTTTAAACCACCATTTATAATCTACCTTCAGTGGTACAGAGCTGTGCAGCAACTTGATCCAAAATCTTACCTATTCCTGTCACCAAATTGATAATATGTCATGTTCCGATCAAGATACAAGGGTAGCCGTTAGACTGGCACAGTAGGAGTGATATCCCGAGCAGAGGAGAGCGACGCACCTGGAATATTGTTTATGGTGTTTAAATGCATAGGAATATTTACTGTCTTGTGACATAAAAAACAAAGCCATTTTGTTAACCCCCAACGAAAGAAAAGATATGTGTGCGATTCACACATGATGGAAGTGAAACTTCAGTAAATCGACAAAAGAATGAGATCAATATATATTTGTGTCTCATACCTGTCGTTTTGAAATCACAAATTTCTAAAGAAGTTTCACTTCAAAAAGAGGGTGCTGCTGTTAATATTTTTCTGATGCCAAAGTGGTTTTAGTTAAATTACATATAGATTTTGTAGAGGGTTATTGAACATTTTAGATTTTACAGTTATGTATTATCACAATGATACACGATATATATAATTTCTCATTACACGTTATATGAAATGCCTAAACTAGAACAACTTTTGTACCCAACATTGTTTTCAGATATGTTAACATTTTTATAATTATTCCATTTTATCAATTTTAATTTAGTTAATTTCAGAACAACTTCATAAATTCAAAATAAGTGTATAAATTTCAAAATTAAAATTCGAATCATTTTAAAAGATACTATGGTTTCATTTTTATATTTAACTAGCTGTTCCCGCGAACTTCGTTCCGACCTTTCAGCTTGTATGGGAAAAATTAAAATGTTGTTTTTACCAGTTTTCTCACAATTGAACAGGATAAAAAGTATCCTATGTCCTTCTCCCGGTTTTAAGTTACCTCCCTACCAATTTTCAGCCTAACCGGTGTAGCCGTTCTTGAGTTATAAATAGTGTAACTAACACCACTTTCTTTTATATATATAGATTTTGGGGTCTTGCCGTACGATCAAATTTTTTATAGCAAATGATGGAGAACAGGCTCCCTTTATGGCAAGAGATAACCGTGGCTTATAGAGAGAGTACGATTCAGTCGGCTACCCTACCCTCTGGACCGGAACATTACAGTGTCACTATTACAGCAGGAAGAGGAAAGGCGGTGGATCCAGACAAGTTGCTGCATGAAACTCATCACCAATGGTCTAGATGACTTATTTAACTTTTTTTTCACCGCTAACAAGCCGAAAGGACGGTGGATGGTCTTTTCTAGACAGAGGATCCGGACTAACTCGAAGTGTTAAATAAGGTTTAAATAGTTACGACCGCCTCGTTGGCCAAGTGGCTAGCGTACATGCCTAACTACACCGACCAACCGCGAGGCTTGGGTTCGATTCCCGACAGGTGCAGGCATTTGTGTGATGAACATTTAGATGTCTGCATTTCCGGGTCTGGGTGTATATTAAATTTATTCTGGTATCAATTTAAGTATTTCTTTGTATTGGTATCGTTGACTAACACCCATAACACAAGCATATAATTTGCTTACTTTGGGGTTAGATTCAATTTGTGTAACTTGTCCAGGAATATTTATTATTTATTTACGAACTAGGTACATTTCTATTAGTTAAAATTAAAGGTATAACAAAAAAAAGCATCTTCACGTTCATATCCCCGAAGGTAGGCAGACGCACAATCAGGACGCCCACGACTAGCCGAAGATACTAAGTCCCACAATGTGATGGGTGGCAAGCCTATCGCCAATCGGGCACATATCCTATCCCGAGCAACATTTTTTTTATTAGAAAATTGGAAAAACCCAACCCGGGGCCTCATGCAGTCAAATCCAACAACTGAACCGCTAGGCCACAGAGGCGATCAAAGGTATAACACTTTCTACAATTACTGGAGATATTGTGTCACGTTACATGATCTACTCGTACCTATCAGTGGTAGCTGTACCTACTAATTAACCAGTTGCATACCACTACTACACCATTTTGATTAATAACCGTTTTATTGTTTATGGCGCGGATGAGAACAAAGACGGCGAATTTTTTCATAATCTTTAAATAAATATTACACAAATTATTGTACTTACTCCATAGTATGCAAATTATATGCTTCTGATATGGATATTAGCCAACGATACTAACATAGAAATACTGAAATACATACCAGTATAAACATAATTATCACCTGAAATTTAATCAAACCCGAAAATACAGACATATTTTATATCACACAAATGCCGGCTCTTGACGGGAATCGAACCCGAATCTTGCTGTTTGTCGTTGATTTGAGTTAGGTATGTACGCTAACCCCTTGGTCAAGGATGTTTTTGAATTTCTTAGTTAAAATAAGTCGATTTTGGTGGCATTTTGTGAAGTGAAAAACAAGTGAAGCATTTAGGAAGAAATTATCTTATTTTATAAATTATTTAAATAAAATTAAGTATATCGTGTATTTTAACTTCATGAGCTCAGGTAACGATGCTATTACTTTTACCCTGACATGACTGGTTTTGACGACTTAAAACTAATTTCTAATAAATTAAGTCCGATTTTGCGTAATCGGGTAATAAATTAAAATCATACAAACTTGATTATAAGAAGATATGCATAGGTATGCCAAATACCGTAAAAATGCAACTGATGACAAGAAACATAGATGTTACTGGTGCGCCACATTTTAATGTATCCGTATCTTAAGAGTGTTTAAGGCTACCTTACCCTTCATCAAGGAACAAGACAATGGCCAACGTTAGGACAGTAGGAATATGTAGGGCAGTGCTACCAATGCAGGTGTTTTGTTGTACAGCATTCTTCCACTTTATTGAATACAAGGTAGACAAATAATTTAGTAGACTCAGTAAACTAGGTGGCAGTCTGGTAACACCCAGTTCTGTACCACCTTATCTTCTTAGAGCAGCTTTACCTTATTGCCTGCCATTGTCATACTCCAGCTTTAGAATTTACCTTACTATAAAATAACGTAAATAACGCTTTTAAATAACATAAATAAAAATATACAACGCAAAGACGTGGTAAATACCACCAAAACTCTATTTACTCACTAGTCTCTACAAAAAACATGTCATTTAACCCATCAATGTACATTTGTTTATCTAAATGTAAAAAAATAGTTCCATTTTGAAAAAAAATAAAATATCGAAGCAAAGAAGAAAAAAGTTCAAGCGTTTCGGAAAGCACATGGCTTTTAAGCTTACGTAAAAAACAACCTAAAACAACTAATATCATATAGACAGGTTAATTCTTCTCTAATTTATAGTAAAAGCTTAAGAATATGCAAAACAACTGTCTGTTGGTGTGTTGTAAGAAAAAATGTGTCAATTTCAAGGTGTTACCAAAATATCTTGATGCATAGTTTCTTATAACTCATCCATAGTAACCTTCATACGTACGCATGTTGGAAAAGTCAATAGCCAATAGACTACTAACGACATCTAGTTCAGTTTTTCCGAAGTTTTATAAAGTTTAATTTTATTTATAAATTAACTGTTTTCCTGTTTTAATTCACTGTAAATAAATTAACAAACGATAGTTTTTGTTTACAATTATGTTAAAATGCGAAATATAATTAGCAATTCTTAAAAACGAATGATACCGAGATAAATAAAAGCTTATATGAATGTTTAGTGGTGTGACAAAATCGGTTAATAAAGAACAAACACGATTAAAATATCGAAATGCTTCCCGCTTACCAACCGGTATGTGTAGACACTCCCAAAACCGTAAAAACCACCTTCACACGCGATAAGAATCGATAAAAACAGAAAAACGAACCAAAGCCCTTAGGAAAATCCAGATGGGAACAATACAGCACGATTCTTACATAAGTTGTCCGCCATTGCTGGACACGCGATTTGCGGCTTTAAGCCGTCAACGTTGCTTGATGATTATATTCATTTTTCCATGCACAATGGCTATTTAAAACTGCGCCGGCGACGATAGCAACCTTGAATACGAAACGCACCTTTAATTTTAGCCGGTTAACCTAGATACAGAGAACATATTTTCATGCGACGATCGATATTCGCATGCGCGCTGTCTTGGGTCTATCTGACCGGGTGTTTTGGGTGTTGGGCGGGTATATGGAGCGCCCGACCGCGAGCAACTGGCGACTTTAGGACGGGATCATACACGCACGCGCCTTAGCTTCCTAACGATCGAAAGCCTGGCTGAAAGATCACTTGGCGATGGGTAATGGGAACAGGTGTGGTGGTGGCCGGTTAATCCCATAATAAGCATTTTAGGGTTGATGCGATTACTCAAGTTTTGGAATGTATGACTTTTTGTGATGGAACAATTTGTAAATTATAACTTGTTTAAATTTTTTTTTGCTTTAAAAGCGAAGATTCCTTAGCATTAAAAATTAAAGTTTTATAACTACATAGATGTAATTACAGGTTGCAAACTTTAAGCTAGATTAATTTAAATTAAACCTCTGGCATAAATAAGTTTACTGACCACTGATTAGTGACTGGAATAATTAAGTTCGGATAAACGCCAACGTCAACCTATCCCGGCAAGTTGTAGCAGAATTCTAAAACTATAATATATTTTGCTTGTGTACCATTGGGTCACTTAGACCAGACACTGTGGTACTTGTAAATAAAAAGTAGGTATCTTCACGCCCATATGCCCGGAGAGGTAGGCAGAGGTACAACAAGGGCACCCACGACTAGCCGAAGACACTAAGTTTTGTTAATGGTTTTTGTTAACACAAATAAAAGAAAATAATTAAATTAACAAGGAACTTGTATAAATACGAAGAAGAATCGTTCGTTTTTATAACTGGTTTTTATAAAATTAACAATTTAATTCCGTGTATTTTTAAAAAAAATCAGCTTGTTGTTCTCTGGTTTTTAATAAACAATAATAACGTTACTCCAATTATTTTGGTGCCAACTAAGAGAAAATACTACTTAGTTGGAGTGCTTTTTTTTCAATGCAAGCCATTTTTTATGAGAAAATTGAAAAAATCCAATGTTCTTTTTGTTGCCCGACCCGGGATTCGAACCTCCCGGGTTAATTAAATTGTATGTTTTAGGAAAATCCCAATTTGTCATTATGCATAAATAATTAAGGTTTGTTAAGTAAGAGTACTAGTATAAGTGTAGTTAACATACCTAAACATCAAATCTTAGGCGTTAAGGCTCTTAGGACAAATGTTTAAAAGAAGTATTTTCTAAATGTATATCAACTACTATATTTACTTACTTACTTATTTAGTAACTATATTTGTATCTAATCCTAAAATTAAAAATATTAAATAACCCGCGGCGAAACTTAAATGTTTTCCCCGTGTTGGTCCGGGCTCCTTTGCAGAATAGATATCTGTTCCTGCTCAGGCAGCATGTAAAAGGCGAGCATAGGCTTACCGTCACTAACACCGTGACATCTGACTAGGTGGTAGAGTTTCGCAGCGACTCGCCCGGATTGGTACCACCGCCTTACCTATTCCTGCCATAACGTCATGACGTATTCCGGTTCGGAGAGTAAGGTAGCCGGTAACCTTACTTTTGCTCGAGACCTAACATCCCGGCCTCAGGTTGGTAACGCACTATTGCCATCTTCAGTGTCTCTAGGCGACGTGAATATCTTACCACCAGGAAATCAATCTGCTTGTTTGCCTTCTAATACTCGTATCATAAAAAAGGTAATGTAGCCAACCATTAAAGAAACCAATTCGATAACTTCAGCTTGGATAAGGCAAAAGTCTCTTCCACACAGGAGATCCGGATCAACTCGGGGGATGTAAATAGACGTGTCACTAGTTTCTCATGTAGGGTCTATGTGAAATAAAAAAATTTTTTTCTTGGCGGTAGGTTTTCTTAGCAATGATATTGTAGGGCTCAATGTCTTAGGTTAGTTTGTCAACCATTTGTGGGATGCAGGCGTGAGGATACTGTTTTTTTTCAAAATGTAACTAAAAATCAAATACAATTCAAATGTTAGCTTTGAGTTTTTATAAAAGTTTTCATTAAGATTATTAGAAGAGGACCTGGGTTCCAAAGTAGAAATATAAGATAAGAAGAAGAGATCCATTCCGAAATGTAGCTAAAAAACAAAAAATAGAGTTTTTCTTAGAAAATAAATAAAAACTCTGAAAAACAAAAACTTTACAGAAAAATTAAAAGCGTATTTTTTGTAACTTATGTGTATACATATCTATATATATAAAATTCAATTGCTGTTCTTTGTCTCGCTAAAACTCGAGAACGGCTGAACCGATTTCGCTAATTTTGATTTTGAATTATTTGTTCAAGTCCAAGGAAGGTTTAAAATATTAGAAAAAGGAAAAAACTTGCGAGAAAACTAAGAAAAACAACATTTTACTTTTTCCCATACAAACTGAACGGGTGGAACGAAGTTCGCAGGGACACCTAGTCTATATATATAAAAATCAATCGCTGTTCGTTAGTCTCGCTAAAACTCGAGAACGGCTGAACCAATCTGGTTATTTTTGGTTTTAAGTTATTTGTTCAAGTCCAGGGAAGGTTCAAAAGATAACAAAAAGGGAAAACTGGGAAAATCAACATTTTAATTTTTCCCATACAAACTGAACGGGTGAAACAAAGTTCGCCGGGACAGCTAGTATACCTATATTTATTTTGCTTTAGTATTCAAAATATATCGAGAGACCTTAAACTTTGAAGTTATAAGATTTTTTTTTGTCTTTCCACTATTTAAGTTTAGGACGATTTGTGTAACTTGTCGACAATGAAAAAATTGTTTGCTGTTGATAAAAAAATTTTACGATCTACAAAGAAAACTGACTAGTGAAGTAATGTTACCTAAAGCTAAACCGAATTCTGTTAATTGAAGTAAAACTTTATAGTTTAGAAAATAAGAGCAAAAACTTTTTTGACTAACACTAATCATACGGCAAGGTTAATACTAAAACATTGGTTTGGATTAGTTTAATTATAAAACTAACTAAATATTAAAACGTCTGTTTTGATTGCCAATCTGATGTCATTTCCATAGAATAATAATAATAATAATCTTTATTTATTTTCTCCCACAAAAAAGCGGCCTTAAACATAGTGTAACTTAAAACAGTATTGTAAAGGGAGACAGGAGTCCAAACTGAGTAAATCCCGTAGCATGGATCTTCTGGCCATCACCCCTTATCACCAAAGTTAAATTTTTTGAAATATTAATTTTCATAAGTTATTACACATGTATGAACTTATGAAAATACCACAGAAAAAAACTTTTGCGCACCAGTGTGTAGACTTGTGTGTGTGTGAGTGAGTTTGGGTATAAAAGTGTTCGTATGTATTTTTATGCCTGTGTGTGTATGTCAATCATAAATAATATACTTCTCGGATCCCCTTTCAGAGATTCTTGTGAAGTAAAGAAGCTTATAGAACACTGTGTGAAGTCAGTTAACAATGTCAAAATGAGAGAGAGGCTGTTACATTAGAGTGAGTCAGCAATATTTAGAAATAACAGCAGTTCTTTGTTAGGATAGTAACTTCCAGTAGCAGTCTATATTATATTTATGGTACCTAAAAGAAAGTACCTAACTAACACTAGTTACACTATTTATAAATCAAGAACGCCTGAACTGATTTGGCTGAAAATTTATGGGGAGGTAGCTTCAAACCAGGGGAAGGACATATGATGCTTTTTATCCTGTTCGATTGTGAGGAAACTGGGAAAAAAACATTTTAATTTTTCCTATACGAACTAAAAGGGTGAAATGAAGAACGAAGAACAGCTAGTAACAAATACAAATTACGTTTCGGGTTTCCAAACCGAAATTACCTTAACAAATATTCGGCTCGCTACAAAAAAATCCCTATTATACACAAATCTTGATTTCTCGTAGCCGAAGATTAGTTGAATTGAAACAACAAAACCATTCAATATTTTTTTTCTGTATAGATCTATTTATTTGGATATGTAGCCGGTTGGCGATATGTTTGCAGCCTATCACGTCATGGAACTTACTGCCGTCTGTTGACTTTAGATGCCCTAGTTGTTTCTTGGCTTTACACTTCGGGGATACTTCGGCGTTTGTTTTTTAATTACTAATTTTTATTTATACGGCAAAACAATACACTTAATTATAAAAAAAATAAGTTTGTGTATTAAAACTATTTCAAATAATGTATTTTCATTCTATACCTAGTAATATTATAACAGCATAGTTGTGTTAATCAAGAATTTGCCTGACAAATTGTATCTAGCATTTCGCTTTTTGTACGTAAACTTTAACATTTAAAGAAAGAAAGAAAGTTAAAATATTAAAAAAAAGTGTTTGAAAAGATATTTATAAAAGTTAAAGGTGCTGTGTATCAACTGACCAGGTATGGATCCACCGCCTTATATATTCCTGCTGCCATCAGACTTATGTTACATGCTTATGGTCCGGAAGGTAAAGTAGCCGGTAAACTTGCACAATAGGCCTTACATCCCTGATACAGAACAGCGACGCACCTGTTTCATCTATGGTGTCCATATGCCACGATTGTCTTTTACCATCAGGAGACTTGTTTGCTTGATCGCTGATCTATTTCATAAAATAAATACTAAAAAAAACCTCTCTTAAATCAGTAGGATAAATCGTTTAAAGTTCCCTTAATTAAAGCAAAGGGAGCTTTCTCAAGAGAAACGCTGGTTGTCTGTATTTGTATGGAGAGCTTTGAAGAACTTTGCAAGATAATTTCCGCATTGTGTCGTACTGTGTCTCTAATAGCGGTTTCTGACGATAATTTGGTCTGCGAAAACAAACAAACACTAAATTTGATTATATGTGACATAAATATTCGTAGTATCCATGCTTCCGTTCTTAAGATACTATCCGAAATCCAAAAGTGTATTTTAAATATGTAATGTGTAATCCGAAAGTGTATTTTTTTTGTTTGTCGCTTTTGGACGCTGCCAATTTTGTATTTTTTTTATGTATAGCATTATAACGAACAAACCCACGGCTCGGCTAGTGGTAAGATACATCCAATATCTATAGATGTTATGGGTGCGCTGTGTCGTTGCCACTATATTAGATATAATGTGCAAGTCTATGTGCTACCCTATCCCCGAATAATATACGAAAGTGACTCTGTTATAAGGAATATTCTAGGAATAGGTAATGCGATGGATTCCTCTTCTAGGGGATTGCTACATTCCTATATATTAATATACTTTTCCTTCCTATATATTAATTATACACCAGTGACCATATCACTAAATGGTATAAAATAAAGTCACTACTCTGTCCCTATGTCCCTTTGTATGCTTAAATCTTTAAAACTACGCAAATATTTTGATGCGTTTTTTTTTTCAATAGATAAAGTAATTAAAAAGGAAGGTTTTTAGGTATATTCTATACCCGTGAAAAGCCGGGGCGGGTCGCTAGTTTTTTTTTATTTTTTTTATGATATTGGAAGGCAAACAAGCAGACGGATTTCCGATTTCCTGATGGTAAGAAATTCCCGCCGCCTAGAGACACCAAAGGTGGTAATAGTGCGTTGCCAACCTGAGGCCGGGCTGTTAGGCCTCGAGCAAAAATTAGGTTTACCGGCTACCTTACCCTCCGAACCGGAACACGTCATGACGTTATGGCGGCAGGAATAGGTAAAGCGGTGGTACCAATCCGGTCGAGTCGCTGCGAAACTCTACCACCTAGTCAGAGGTCACGGTGTTAGTGACGGTAAGCCTATGCTCGCCTTTTACGAGCTGCCTGGCTGGAAGGCAGGACCATCTGCCTACATTCTACAAAGAAACCCGGACCAACACGGGGGAAATATATATAAAGTATAATATACAATAGTTAAATTAATAGTAATACATATATAAATAAATATATAATAGTTGGTAATAAACTACATAAACTCAACTCTTACGAGTTGCCAGGTAAGAGGAGATGGTCTCTTCTACACAGGAACCACTGCATACACACGGAAAGTTAATTATATGAAAATTTATTTCGTTTGGCACACGATTTATAGATTTTGATGCAGAATAAATAAACATTTCTAGACAAGTAACACAAATTGAATCTAACCCCAAAGTAAACAAATTATATGCTTGTGTTATGGGTGTTAGTCAACGATACTAATACAAAGAAATCTATATACATCAAAGAAAGTATTGTTAACTTACACTATTTATAACTCAAGAACGGCTGAATTGATTGGGCTGAAAATAGATGGGGAACCAGAAGACGGACATAGAATACTTTTTATACCGGCGGAATGCGAGGAAACTAGGAAAAATAACATTCTATTTTTTCCTATACAAATTGAACCGGTGGAACGAAGTTCGCCGGAAAAGCTAGTACTTAAATAGATACCATATTTGTTTACATTCATGTGGATCAGAATTGCAGACATCTAGATGTTCATGACACAAACATTTCTTCCGCCGGGACTGAAACCCGAGCCATTGATGGTCGGTGATGTTAGATATGTACACTAGTCTCTCAACCAACGAGGCTACGCTACAAGAATCGCGGCCGCACATTGGATACTTATCTATAGGAGGGGAGCCTAGAATTCTAAATGTGTAGTTACTCCAGAGTCATGAGGTCATATTAGGCTTAATTAATAAATTTGAAAAATGTGTTAAATGTAAATTAAATCAAAAAGGTTATTATAACATTGCTGAATATTTAACAGATAAGACTGCTCCTCATGCCAATTGCTCCTCATGCCAATCTCTTGTAATATATAATGTATCATTACATTAATTATTGTAAATATATTTTAAAATAAGATAAAAAAAAGACAAGCCCGCTGAGTTTCTTGACGGATCTTCTCAGTGTGCGGCCGCGTTCCGATCCGGTGGTAGATTTATTATTATATAGACCCGTCACAAGTGCCTCTTGTAGGTTTATGTGAAATAAAGATGATTTATTATTATTATTATTATTTGACGATTAAGTAATTGGTGGACACTAAAAAGATCATGTGACTTTTATACATATTGTTAACAAATACACTCGTCAGGTCATACAT
>NJDD01009795.1:73357-112371 GCA_002245505.1 Calephelis nemesis
CTGTATAAAATATACAGTCTGCCTTCCTGGCAAGTATACAGCACGTATACAGAGAACGTGGGTCAAATGAGTTATTGCCAAAAAGATTACTGGTGGTAAAAAGCTGAGTAACAAGCTTCCTATACCAACAATATAATATTGCTTACGGTCTGTCTTGAGTTTCAAGGACCTTATTCTTATTCTGAGATTCGTTTTCGTTTTTGTATCTGTTAAATCCTCGAACATGGCGGCGTGCTGCTTCCGCTCGCTTGCGCCTGTAAAAGTCAAGTATATTTTACCTATCACACTTGATTTTAGACTTAATTAGTTAAGACTAGGATATTTGAGTGCTGTCTGCAGTACACACTACGTCAACCACCGCGCAGCGCTTTTGCTGTACAAGTAGAATATTATAATGAGGTAGTTATATCTATTAAATAATAAAAGATAGCCATCGAGTTGTTTATAACGTCATTAGCTATTTTGCTGCATTTTTTATATTTTGCATTTAATAAAATTTTGAATAAAACCTGCAAAAGGATTCAAAAATAGCAACATTTCGTTATTTTATATAATCGAGTGAAGTTCGAAATATTATGTTTTGAGTTGTTAATTAATTTAGGACGTCTACATTTTTTAGAACAAGACAAGGCTTGAATAATTAATAAAATTTAGATAATTTTGAATATCCTGTCCTTAATTAGCACTTTTTCTAGCATATCTCCTAAACTACTCCTACATAGCCTGCACCACATTCTTGATTTAAAGTTGGTATGAATAGAAAAATAAAAGTAGGCCCGCAATAATTACTTTTAATTTCCACTTTTACAAAATCTTGCACGAACAATGTTCACACTTTGGAAAGTAACAGAAGAAAGTCCCTTGGCCTATAGCATCAGCCTTGGTATATAAATACGAGTATTTCACTAGAATCAATCACATTTAAATATGAGACATTAAACTTATTACATTAAATTATAAAGCAATTTCAATTATTTTATATTTTAAATTTTCAATTCACTTTGAATTAACAAGTTGCTATAATTTTAAAATAAAAACTAATCCAATCTGAATGCGAATAAAATATATAAATATTATAGTAATGTTAATTACTTCGAAAAGATAAAAACATGTTTTAACAATAGATTTATTTACTAAATCAAGTAATTATTCAATTTAGAGATTCAAATTCACGACGTGTGGTAAAGTCAACAAATAAATATTAAAAAACAAAATACACTTAACAAAAAATGATCATGAATTATTTATATTTTACATTAAGGCCCTATACTTAGCCAGAAGAGCCAATCACCGCACTTTTCTGTTCCATGATTACTATGAAACATTGCGCTCTAAAGTAAACGTCTTAAGCGACAAATCACTATTTTTGACACTATAAAAGTAATTTGAAAAAAAGTATAAAAATTGAAACACTTATCTTTTAGGTATAGTACTTATCTATGTTTATGTTAAATCTGGTGTCGATATTTTCATAATTGAAGTAGGCAGTTGGGTTTTGCTTTCAAAAAAGGGTTAACTTTTTGATTTTTTTCTATCGAGCAAATTGAAATGAATCGTGTTTTGGAAACACTAGTCTTTTAAAGCATATTAATGTTAATATTGCGTATTTTTGATTGCTTTGTATGAAAAAACATTGTACTGCTGACGTATTTTAGCGTACACGGTTAAGTAAATTTGTATAAATTGATCATCAGTGACAAGTTTGGACTTTATATTAACAGGCATAGATCGGTATAAGTGTCTTCACGCACCATATCCCCGAAGAGTTAGGCAGAGGCACAACCAGGGCACCCACGACTAGCCGAAGACACTAAGCCTCACAATGTGATAAGTGGCAAGCCAATCACCAACCGAGCACATATCCGATCCTGGGCAACATTATTTTTATTAGAAAATTAAAAAAATACACAATTTATAATTTTTTTCGTTGCCCGACCCGGGGGAACGAACCAGGGACTTCAAGAAGTTAAGTCCGGTGCGGGATCGCTAGATCACATAGGCGACAAAAATCCGCCTAATGGTAAGACATAATCGCAGCTTGTTGACACCATGGATGTTATATGACTAACAAAATCTTACTTATCGTGAACCTTCACGTACGACTTGAGCTTTGCTGGACAACATACTCCCTCGGTTTCGCTTCGCTTCCGCAGGAAGGCGACCACTTCATCATTGAGCTGCTTCTCATCTCCCACCTCCTTACCGTCGACGCTGCCACCCATCCTGCCTTAAACTTAGATCTAATTTATTAAACAATATGACTATGTACCATCTTCTCTTACATCATGAGACCCGTGTATTTGTTTGATGACCTATCACATAAAAAAATACTGCGTTCTATAGCAAATTACGGGTAAAAGGTTTCAGGTAAATTTTGCTGTTTTTGTAGGAAAATTAACAAATTTAGTAATTAGGGTTGTAAAAAAACTAAACGGGAAATCTCAAAAGAATTAAAAAAAGTTTTAAGTCATTTTGCTCAGCTTTCTGAACACTAACAATGCCGTCTAAGTAATATTTGCAAAAAATCAGACAAATTTGAAATTTCTCCTGACACTCTTTTCAGTACCATATTTGGATAGAGCAACGAACACCGAGTTATTTCTGTTAAGTGGTTTTTTTTGGTTGTGGTTCAAAGTTTTTGTTGTATTTTTTCATTTTGCTTTTACTCGTAAAGGTCCTAATGACAAAACAATTATTCGGGAATAAAAAATCCATCAAAACGAGAAATCTAAGGAAAACTTGAAAAAGTCTTATCGGCCATAGCGGCCTTCGGGGTACACCCCAACTCTTTGAAACGTCGACCTATGAAAGATGGTGCTATAGCTCTCTTTCGAGAAGCCGTTTAGATATCGCGATGGAAAATAGCCGCCATTCTACAGCTTCTATCTCCACACATAAAAATAAAAGGACAATAAAAAAAAGCAGCCAAACATTGACGATCGTTTTGTCAGATTATTGTAATACTCGTAATAACATGGACTAGCGGCCAAACCCGGCTTCGTACGAAAAAAATACATTTAAACATCCCCCTTCAATCTCTTTATCTATTAAAACAAATCGCATCAAAATCCGTTGCGTAGTTTTAAAGATTTAAGCTTACAAAGGGACATAGGGACAGAGGAAGCGACTGTTTTACATTATGAAGTGTTTAAGACTTTTATTCAACGCTTACCTGCTATAATAGCTTGCTTATAACATTGTATCGTCTACACAAGAATTTACATCAATTTAGTTAAAAAAAAATACATAAAAAAAGTATCGATATCCCTAATTTACATGTGATGTGATTAATGGTCTTTGAAAAATGAATTTTGTGTGATTTCATGTCACAGAAGTCATTTTTTTCTATTCAAAATAGCCTGTCATGAAAAAAGATCTCGTTTGAGTTCTTATAACAATCTTATATGACCGCCTTTTTGGTCAAGGGGTTAGCCTACATGCCTAACTCGACCCAACAACTGCGAGACTCGGGTTCGATTCCTAACGGGGGAAAGGAATAGGGTTTCTATTTTGGGATCTGGGTGTAGGTATATCAAATTTTTTCTAGTATCTATATAAGTTATTCTATGTTGCATCCCGTAGACACTATAGATCTTGTATGTGCGTCGGTCTCCTTTGGGGCGTGGTATTAGGCCAAGTCTGTCTACCGGCTACCCTACCCTCCGGTCTGGAACATGATATTGCCATTATCTTGGTGTTGCACGTGACTGCAAGAGGTCCGGTCGTGCAACAAAAATAAAATTTGGTTTTTCCAATTTTTATATGAAAAAAATGTTGCTCGAGATCGGATATGTGCCCGGCTGGAGATAGGCTTGCCACCTATCACATTGTCAGACTTGGTGTCCTTGGCTAGTCGTTGGTGCCCTGGTTGTGGCCCTGCCTACTTCTTCGTTGATATAGGCGTGAAGATACTACTTTGTCATTATGGTGGCAGAAATGGGTAAGGCGGTAGATTTCTAATCGGGCAAGTAGCGACACAGTACTCTGCCACCAGAGGTCTTGATGGTTTCGCCTTTGCTCGCCCTTTACTAGCTGCTAGGCAGGACGGTAGATGGTCTATTCTACATAGAGGATCCGGACCCACATAAGGGTAATATTCAAATATATATGTAATATAATGTACTAGCATTATTGACTAACACCCGTAATGTAAGCATATAATTTGTTTACTTTGGGGTTAGATTCAATTTGTGATATTATTAATATGTATTCACCTCTTTTCTTCTTTTCTTAGCTTGTACATATATATTTAAGACAACAAAAATCTATTAAAAATATAAACATAAAAAATAGAGTCCCAAAGACGGTGGTCTTACAACTAACTATTATTAACTAAACCGTCAGTGTTCAGGGAGACACACTGAGGAATCTCCGCACAATGCGGGCCGTCCCCAAAATTGCTGCCTTCTGAATCTAGCTCTGTTTTTTTTTGAACCAGGGTTGCAGAGCACGTCTCTTAAGGTGTTGGTAGAGACTCTTCGCTATAAGACTGTTTACTGAAATGACTATCGGGACAATTGTTGTTGAGTCAACACCCCACTTGTCGGTCACCATGTGAGCTAAGTCTATGTATTTCAATAATTTTTCCTTCTCAGCAAAACCTTCAGTTTCACCAAAAGGTAACCGAATCGTAGCGAATTATCAAATCAATTAACAAATTCCCCGTTTTGGTCCGGGCTCATGTGCAGAATAGACCATCTGCCTCTCTGCCAAGCTCGTAAAAGGCGAGCATAGTCTTACCGTCACTAACACCTTGACGTCCTACTAGGTGGTAGAGTTTCGCAGGGACTCGCCCGAATTGGTACCACCGCCTTACCTATTCCTGCCGCCATAACGTCATGACGTGTTCCGGTTCGGAGGGTAAGGTAGCCGGTAAACTTAATTTTGCTCGAGGCCTAACATCCTGATCTCAGGTTGGCAACGCACCATTACCACCTTTGGTGTCTCTAGGCGGCGTGAATTTCTTACCATCAAGAAATCCGTCTGCTTGTTTGCCTTCCATTATCATTAAAAAAATCGCAACATGAACACTTGGGAGTCAGTTTTGGCAGTTCTTTTTGTTTTGATTTTGTCCCATCACGGACTTTCCAGAGGTCGCATATATAGAAGCAGGTCAACCTTCCATATCGACTATCAGCACAAGACAGTTGCAGCTTTGTCCCATCACGGACTTTCCAGAGGTCGCATATATAGAAGCAGGTCAACCTTCCATATCGAGTATCAGCACAAGAGAGTTGCAGCTGGACGGTCCTACGTAACGCTCATCAGCAGTTTTTACCGCGTAAATAAAATTATAAAATTAATTACTTACCTATACTAGCTTCCATTAGCGACTTTGTCCGCTACCAATTTACGTTTCTGATTTATAAACTATATACCTGTAAAGATTCACCTAAATTTGTTAAGTAGCTTGTGCGTGAGAGTAGCAAATATCCATTAATTTTCACAAACTTTCAGAACTAGCTTTTCTGCTACCTACCTATTTATTTCTGCCGCCATACTCGTGTCCCAATGTAGAGACTAGAGTCGTCAATAAACTTGCTCATTGATGAAGCTTAAAATTCAAGACTCCGTTGGCAACGCACCATTACCTTTGTTTAGTATACTTGTCTTTTTTGTCATTAGGAAATCCGTCTGCTTATTCATTACCTTCTTCTTCGTGAAGAAGCATGAAGTCCGTGTTACTGTTATTATCCGGTTTGCTTGTTTCCGTGTAAGCAGAATTTTTTTTAAGCTCAGATTTTATAGTCTTCTTCCATTTTTTCAATTCCATCAAAATACGACGAGCCCTCAGTCATTTCTCTATACCTTAAATATCTCTATACCTTAAATCTCGTACAGAAACAGAAAATTTCGTACCTGTGTAAGATTTTTGTGTGTGTTGAAAAACTCTAAGACCATTAGGTAGAGGAAAAAGAAAAAGCAAAAATATTTTTCCGCAGTTTTATTTAAATAAAAAATGCATTTACATTGGACATCACAAAACAGGAATAATCGTATAACCATAACACTATGGGACCTTACATTTTATCCATGGTATGTTTAAAATTGTTCAGTAACATCATTAACAATCGATATCGATCCTCGAACTTTCGACAAAAATGTATGCAAATCGACATGCCTGTGTTCCACAATAATAATAATAAGTTATACGCGACTAACGACTTCCATACACATTTTCGTTGAAAGCTAGGACTCAAATAGTAAACATGCTCTTGTTAAAGTGAAAAGGCCGAGTTATATCTTTTAATCGAGTTAATCTTTGTAGACCTTAAAATTGGGTTGTGGTCTTGACAAAAATGCGTGTGAATTAACGCATATTAACAGGGAGGATAATAAGTTTTGCCTCGAATCGATGTTTCGATTATGATCAATTTCTATTATTACTATTGTGAGCTCAAAATTCTAACATACATTTTTTGCCAATAACCAATCGAGAATGATTCGACTTAACTACGATCATAATAAACGTTCATGCTAGGCACTTATAATTAATAAGTCAAGTTTTCATTTCATTAAGTCATAGTATAAAACATATAAAAATAATATCTCATCATAGCACGCTTTAATTAATTGAAATTAAAAAATACAATTATTGCAAAATATCATTTGAAAAGTGAGACGGATCGAAAAAAGATTAAGTTCAATTTGAATTCAAAAAGTTTTTACAGTTCCTTATTAAGATATCACTAGACAGGTAAATGTATGAAAACGAATACCAGTAACAATGACTGATGTATCTAGTCTGATCTTAAATTTAAAAAAAATATCTCAATAAATCTGAGGATTTTGTTATGGGATGAGACAGCGAACAAGCACACGGATCTCCTGATGGTATATCCGTGGCTTATAGACACCAGGGTATTAAACCTAATAAAAGTTTGCTTTTGAAATGAAATGATCAATTTTCTCAAATTCTCTCAATTTTAACTTAATGGATCGAATGAGTTAAAAGCAATATTTAGAATACAACAAACAGTATAATAAATTATTTGGCTAACAAATTGATTTAGGCATTTTATTAATAAAAAAAAATACAGTCGCCATTGCAAGTTGAATTAAAAAATGTAGAAAATGGACATCAAATTTCTTAAATTTGTCAATATATTTTAAGTAGTTAAGAGACGTATTTAATTTCGGAATAAGTAAATTTAATAAACTATTATCACCTGACAGGTAGGATTATATAAACAAATGAAATAAATCGGAGTAATATATAAATAAATAATTAGTCATAATAATTATACATTGAATGAAATTGATATAAACAATGGCGAATGTACTGCCTCAAGATGGATGGCTTTTATATTACTTTATGCTGAAATTAATCCAAAATGATAGTGGTTATTAGAATACTGATTTATATACACAGCTGAATCCCACCTAGTTACACTTACGGTCTTTAAGGAACAGTTAAACTATGTTGACAAGTACTATTTGTTAAGCTAATGACATAGTCGTTTGTCACAATTCTTTGTAACAAATACAATGTGCAGAAATTTATGAGCAGCTGTCCATTTACCTACAAACTATATAACAATCTCCTATATACATAAATCTCAAATATTATCACATCATTCATTCAAAAATACACCTTAAGACTACCATGTATGGTCACTTCTGGTTTGTGACGTATTTGGTAACAAACAAACGATACAGTCTAATTTGCAACGCTAATTCGTATAAAAATTGCATATAAAAATTAATCTAAAATTGTATACTGTTAAGTTACCGACGAATGCATCTAAAATTATTTGGTTGTAGTGAAACAGAATATTTTGAAACAAATTAACTATTTAGCTAAAAAGTAACAGTTTAGTTTGTAAGCGCGTTTAGAACAGGAATGCAAAATAATCTTGCAAATCTCCTCAGTAAACTTCTAATGTAAAAACAAATTAAGCTAATTAAACAAGAAATTAAAGAAAATTGGTATAATTGCTAGCATATTGGAATCAAGTAAATGGAATTGGCACAAGCCTACGATACGTATAACCACAGACTAATAAATATTTACTGATCTTTGGTATTACGCAGGCTTAAAATTAAATTTAAAAAAATTACCAACAATTATACCGTTTCTTTCAGCTCCGGATGACCACGATTTGTTAGGTTACGTAGCAGATTATTAAACATTTAATATATCGTTTTCGTTTAAAATATTTTATAATTTTGATTAAATCGTCATAAAATTATGATCTGCATCTTTATATCGGAGGTAGTTTCAAATGCATGGGTCCAAACATCTACTATTAACATTCCATAGTCACACAATTTAATATAACCTATAGTTCATAATTATATTAAAAATAATTTAAATGTTTCGTTATAAATTACATGGTTACCTTAATCCTATAAATTGCTTTATTGTACTCATTTATCTAAACTATTATTAGTAGAGCTAATTGTCTAACGCAACCATACAATTTCTCAAGTACATCAATATTTTAGTAAAAATGCAAAAGAAACATCAAGTATACTTGCCAAATGTTGCTTTAAGATACATGAATGTTGTATAGAATGTTTAAGTTACACGGAACATAATCTTAGTCTTGATAAAATGTCACTTATAAACGTGTGTACATATTTAGTATTCGATAAAAAAATTGTATAAAGTTTGAAATTATTACTAAAATATTCACAACTAATAATTTTCGTTACTTGTCATTAAACAATTTAGCAGGAAATGTCTGTACACACCTTTTTAACGAACTATTAATTTATCATTATGTCACATTCACTAAAATGGTGGGAAAAAATTTAAGGCCAGTAATTGATTAAATATGATAAACACTCGTCACACTTATACCCTTCAGCCATTAATTTATTGTCCGCCCAATCGCGACACAGTTTTAATTGAATTAAATCACATGTTGAAAGCATATCACAGTTGAAGCTCACCGTTTTTGGAGTAGATTCCTCAGCTTCTTAGGTTTTTATTACCTTTCACGTCCATAATATCATTCTGAGAAATTTTATCTAGAAGTATGATATCATCCACATTTATTGGCACGACATTATTCCAATACTACATTACGGATATACTTTACAATACTGTATTGGTAATCAGCTAATGAATAAATAATTCCTACAGGCCTTAATATTTTGACATAGACTTTAAGTATTGGATGAATAACTGTTAAAATTCTATTTGACAATAGGCTTTAGTCGTATCTAGATGTAACTTGAAAAATACTTCGATGATATTGACCGTTGAAAATTTACAATTGATCTAATCTATGTCTGCCTACAAAATGACAACAGTTACATATTCATAGCGTAATAAAATTCTAGTGAACTTTGTACCTCAATTTTTAAAAACTAAGCTATTTATCCAGGAACGTTGTTGCCATATTCTCTACCAAATAGTGCCAATATGAAGAATGCTAAGCCTAAGAATACGGAACCTAATAAATCTCCCAAAGCTGTAAGGTAAGGAATAGCTGCATTGTCAGGATCTTTCTTTTTCTTCCACATGAAATGAATAAGAATGTACGACAAATAAAGAAGTACCATTACCTGTAAAGATTAAAAACACAATTAACTTATGCCTTTTAGGAATAAAAAAAAACATCTTATTTTAAACGATAGAAATTAAACATTCAAAAATATGTAAAACTATTAATATAATCAGATCCTGAAAACAATAAAGTAGTGTCTTTAAAGTGTTTAAAATATATTTTAAAAGATTATTTTTAAGTTTATGTTGAGACAATAAAAATATTTTCAATCAGCTTGTATGTTTAAGCTTGTATTCTTGTATACTTGTAAACCATTAAAACTAATAAAGAAGATGGTTTTAATTGAATAATTAAAATAAAACAACTTACTTGAACTAATGAACATATCACGTATGTAAGACCAAATGCAAATTGCAGTGAAACGAATCCTTGGTAAACAAAGTCAGCAACCGTCATGAATATAATCTGCCCGAACACTGCTAGCACTAGTAACATCCTGGCGACTTTAGCTGCTCTAGCTGCAACACAAAAATAATATATTAATAATAACATAATAATGACCACCTCGTTGGTCGAGTGGCTAGCGTACACGTCTAACTACGCTGACCAATCGCGAGGCTAGGGTTCGATTCCCGGCGGGGGCAGGCATTTGTGTGATGAACATTTAGATGTCTGCATTTCCGGGTCTGGGTGTTTATTAAATATGTTCTGGTATCTATTTAAGTATTTATATGTATTAGTATCGTTGACTAACACCCATAACACAAGCAAATGACTTGCTTACTTTGGGGTTAGATTCAATTTGTGTAATTTGTCCAGCAATATTTATTTATTTATTAAAACTGTACACCCTTCCCCGTGTTGGTCCGGGCTTCTTTGCAGAATAGACCATCTGCCTTTCTGGCCAGGCAGCTCGTAAAAGGCGAGCATAGGCTTATCATCACTAACACCGTGACATCTGACTAGGTGGTAGAGTTGTGCAGCGACTCGCCCGGTTTGGTACCACCGCCTTACCTATTCCTGCCGCCATAACGTCACGACGTGTTCCGGTCCGGAGGGTAAGGTAGCCGGTAAACTTACTTTTGCTCGAGGTCTAACATCCTGACCTCAGGTTTGCAACGCACCATTACCATCTTTGGTGTCTCTAGGTGGCGTGAATTTCTTACCATCAGGAAATCCGTCTGCTTGTTTGCCTTCCTATAACATAAAAAAAAACCTAAATTCATCTTTACACATCAAATTTTACACGATTGATAAAACATTTGTCGTTATCCAGCTTAGATGGTAAGATAGTTGAATTCTTTTCGGAAGAGCTGCAATATTACGCCATCAAAAAGTTTGGTCTTTTAACGTTTATTTTTTACCAAATAATTCTTTTCCGTTTTGCAATGTTATAATAAGATAAGAAGACGCACAAGATTCTTGATTATCATTTTGGATTCAAAGAAATTACTGATTTTTAACCGTTTATTTCATTTTCTCGATTTAAGTTTCCAAGGAGAGCAAGTTAGTCTGAACAATGAAAAGGCAAATTGCATTGGCTACTAATTCATATGTCTTAATATGGCGGATATTTCTTGAAATGAAAATGAAATGAAAATTATTTATTTGCGGAATATGTGTGTTAAAAAGTTGTTAATAAGATATTTAAGAATACAACATATTCTACCACATTGTGGTGTGCAAATATTGAAATAAATTTAAGAAGTTACGTATTTAATATATTATATATATAAAATGTACATTTAAATCGCAGCACTTATTTACATTTTTAAAAAACATTTTATTTATTTATAAACATAAGTTGCATAATTTATTATAATTAAATTTAAAGGTAGATTAATTTTTAGTCCTATCTACCGTACACTAACCACTTCTTAGTATCAGTATATCCACTTAAGAAATTGTTTTTTTTTTAACTAACGTATGAATATTATGTACTAAAAATTGAAAACAAAATATTTAGTTCGAATATCAAGTTTTTCAATTTTACTTCACTTAGTATTTATTTATTATATTCTGCGATTAACTTACACTAACAATAATTATTGGACCTAATATTCTAAGTTTTTCAAATGGACAATATCTGGTATGTTTTAGGGCCCGAAAATTCCTTTATCTTATAGATAGGATAGATAGGAGGGATTAGATCTTCGATAAATGAAAATAAGAACTTACTTCCATAGAACAGAGTTTTCCAAGGCCACTCAACGAGTTTGGTATTCTCTGGTAGGACACCAGGTATAGCAGTTTGATGTAGGTATGTAGCCATTCGTGACGACTGGACGCATACTAAGTTGCCACCAATGCCATTGACAATGGGCTGGAATACTTCATATCCAGGATAATGGTCCACCGCTGTATCTAAGACAATACCGCCAATCCTGAAAATATAAGTTTGGTTAATTATTATTCATAACTAGAGAGATGATAATTTACAATATACATATCATGATTATTATTATGTTTACAGTTGTTTTTTTGTATTGTGTTTATTATAAACTGAATAGATATACAAATACGTGAGAAAAAAATACAAAAATGGCTGTTTTATTGTAGGATCCCCCGTGTTTGTCCGGGCTCCTTTGTAGAATAGACCATCTGCCTTCCTGTGCCAGGCAGCTCGTAAAAGGCGAGCATAGGCTTGCCGTCACTAACACCGTGACATCAGACTAGGTGGTAGAGTTTCGCAGAGACTCACCCGGATTGGTACCACCGCCTTACCTATTCCTGCCGCCATAACGTCATGACGTATTCCGGTTCGGAGGGTAAGGTAGCCGGTAAACTTACTTTTGCTCGAGGCCTAACATCCCGGCTTGTGGTTGGCAACGCACCATTACCACCTTTGGTGTCTCTAGGCGGCGGAAATTTCTTACCATCATGAAATCCGTCTGCTTGTTTGCCTTCCAATGTCATAAAAAAAAAAGGATTGTAGGATTCTTGCGAGGCAACTAACACAGACAGATAATAATTATATGTAGGTACGTGACATAACTTTTGTTCAAGTTTTGTTAGGTCGTAAGTTGGTGACTTTGTGTTCACCGTTAAGGCAACGCCATCGTCAACTTATCCCGATTGTTACCCAGGGTCTGCCTTTTCACTCTTACTCTTGTACTTAGCCTTTTTAACTAGTACTTATTAGTTAGTAGGTATATTTTATTGAATCAGGCGTTACTTTGCGGAAATCCATTGTAACAGATGTAAAATAAGCCTTTATTTTGCTAATTCCGCGTAAGCAGTGTTACTGTTGTGGCAAGTAATCCTCCAAACGACACAGAATGTGACAAGCCTAACTGACGTTCCCACCACCCACCTCCGCGACAAGAACACGAATATAGGAAGAGCTCGGGAAACAATATAGACTGTCACGTTCTTCACATGTGACAACCCTACCTAAAGTTCCCACCTCCCACCACCGCGACCAGATCACAAATAGAGTCCGAACACTGGAAACAAAAACACTTGTCACGTTCTTCGCCAACTTTGTCGAAGCACTCACCACAGAGAACACCAAATCGCCTCGACACCGTGGCATCCTCAGGAAATCGACTGTACCGTACAAACGACGACACAAGAGTGACTTGCCGCCGCTTTGGGTGCGCCTTATATAGACCAAATGCCCCGATGAAAATAAAGGCTTATTTTACATCAGTTAGTAGGTAGGCAGTGTTAGTAGTTAAGGCTCTTAGGCATTTGTTACTAATGTAGCCAGTTTACGGCATGGCATCCAACCTACAACAAAGCTACTTAAATGAAAATTCAGTTATATCAAATACTTCATTTGATCTAACTTACAGAAATTCGTCAACTAAAAAAGCTACACCGGGTTACTTTTTTAAAGCCATTAACTAGACGTTAAAAACATGTGTTTTAAACAGAATTGCTGACGTTTCGATTTTTGTAACACAATCCAGTTGTGCTAAGTTCCTTGATTGGCGTGATCCGATGGAAGTTTGAACAGTCACGTTTATTGGGTAATACTCGTATTCTAGAATCAGTTATTACATGCTTCCATTTTCCCTTCCTACAACATGTGAGTTAAATGTTTATTATACTGTTTATTATAAAAAATGTACATACCCACTTATAAATAGCGCGGAAATCACAGGCGTCCAGCCAGACCTTAGAACCTGCTTCGTGTATTTATTCTTCCATACAATGAATACCCACAGAGGTAACAAACAGTAGTAAACACTCAACAATGCTATTGGCTGCCATAATGATGTCCCTGAAAATATTAAATAAAAATATAAACTAGCTATTCGTTTCACGAGAATAGGACTTTCGGAAAGTTATGAACGGGTTTACTCGTATCTTATACCTTCATAAAATTCCCGTGTCACAATGTTAGTTACCGTACTCCTCCGAAACGGCTTGACCGATTCTCATGAAATTTTGTGAGCATATTGATTAGGTCTGAGAATAGGCATTGTTCATTTTTATAACCCTAAGTAATGAGGGCGAACTATTACACTATATAAACTATATAGTGTAATAGTTGGTATATACTTTTATTAAATATATTTAATAAAAGCGTGTTAAAAAGGCACAGGTGGTTGAAAGACTGATGGATGATGGATCAAGATGAAATATGGCATAGGTATTAGGTATTATTATTCACGTTGACATAGATTGTACATAGCCATTTACAGACACCTATAGCGGCTATGGTCTTGATTTTAGTTCTACCAGTTACCAGTAGAGGCACTGTTCAAGTTTAAAAAGAAATCATTTACACTAACGAATTTTCTAGCACTATAAAGTTATGTTAACGGTTCAATCAATTTTGTGACATCTTTCCACGATTTGCTTAGTAGACCTGGGGGCTGATTATGTATCTCAGTGGCCAACTCAAAATGGAAAAGTGTACATCGAATAGCTGTCAAATGACGTCATTTGTTTTTTCTATCTCTATTGTATTTCTCTTGGTCACTGGAGATAGAAAATATAAAACACGTCGTTTGACAGCTACATGATGTACACTTTTCCATTTTGAGTTGGCAACTGAGATACATAATAAGTGCCCTGAGTTTTTTAAAAAGAGCAATAAACTTTGAAGAACCTGAGCCGCATTGATAGCGTTATATTTGGCAGCACAGGGTCGGACTGGGGCGAAAGGGCACGGGTTATTAAAAAAAATAAGATGACTTCACGCTAACTGTGTGAACTATTTATATAGTCTAATTTACATTTAGACCGAAAGACACAGCAACTGGTACGCAAGGGGGTCGGCTGGCAAACGCTGCCCCGGGACTATTGCTAGTCCGACGATAGGCAACCCACTCCTTGTGGCTTATTCTCAATTCGACCGTATATATGTTTTATCTATAAGAAATACTCACGTATCTGTTGAAACATGTAATTGGCAGTGACAGCGAGGACCGAGTTACTGACAATGTCTCCAATAGAGGCCGCCAGGGGTGTTGCAACGTTATCTGGATTCACTTTGAACTTCTGGGACCCAAAGATGACCATCACCATAACGAAATCTGTAAGATATGAAATATTCTTTAAGTATTACATTATAGATGTTTGGCTCCGTCGTTTTTATGCCGCAATAGTTTTTGAGACTCAGGACAAAAACGTTCGATTAACTATAGTTAATAGGTTTTCCCCGTGTTGGTCCGGGCTTTTTTGCAGAATATACCATCTGCCTTCTGCCAGGCAGCTCGTAAAAGGCGAGCATAGTCTTACTGTCACTAACACCGCGACATCTGACTAGGTGGTAGAGTTTCGCAGCGACTCATCCGGATGGGTACCACCGCCTTACCTATTCCTGCCGCCATAACGTCATGTCGTGTTTCGGTTTGGAGGGTAAGGTAGCCGGTAAACTTAATTTTGCTAACATCCCGGCCTCGGATTGACAACGCACCATTACCACCTTCGGTGGCTCTAGGCGGCGTTAATTTCTTACCATCAGAAAATCCGTTTGCTTGTTTGCCTTCCAATATCATAAATAAAACCTTTCAATAAAGTAAAGACGTAATATATATTGAAGTTGGCGAAACTTAATTATATATTTTACATATGAAAACACTTGCACTGTTTCACTTCATACATTTTAAAATAAAAATCATGAGGTAATAATATTAGTCACCGGTTTCCCTTTTACAGCATTTTCAGGGCTATGTTAACTTATTGTGAACAACCAATTAATACAAACCGCCAAACTTTCGTTTTAACCAGTTGGATAATAAATATTTCATGATTTTTAGTTAGGGTATTTTCATAAATGAAAAAAGATTTGAACTGGCTATTGCGGGTTTGAACATTATGTTTTAGCATTTTTAACATATCGGAAAGTCAAACAAACGAATTTCTTGATAGTTATAAAGGCAACTAGCAGTTTCACGCAGCTTCGCCTGCAGAATCGATTTTGATGAAACAAAGCCTATGTCACTCATTAATAATGTAGCATTCTAAGGGTGAAAGAATTTTTGAAATCGGTCCAGTAGTTTCAGAAACTATTCATTTTAAACAAACAAAAAATCAAATATATTATATTGATATAGAAGTAAAGATAACGTGCGTTGTCTACTTGGGGCTAGGATATAGGATTGTACAATAATATTTTTTGTTTTGCAGGTTTTGTTTATTTATTCTATTAGCAAGTACAATTGCTAATAGAATAAATAAACAAAACCTGCTTATCTAATAACCAGGGTTATATTTATCTAAAGTTTAGATTCTTAGCTAACGACTGTGATTTTCCCACATAAATACAGAACTCCAAATTGGAAAACCAATTAAACTTACCCCAAATTAAAATAGCAATTAATATCCCCCGTATTAAAAAGATACCCAATCACTGTGAGCATTCACAGCAGTCATTACCAATGAGTATTTTTTTTGTAACCATACATATATGCGGACAACAAGTAATTAATTAATACACCTAAGTATTTATACTTTTTAGATAATACTGTTTGCCCGCGACTTCGTCGGTGTTGAATAGTTACGAATTTCATACAAACTTTCATACCCTATTTACATATATTTAAGAGTTGATTTCTAAAAAAAGTTGCTTGTATTTGAACTCTGGTCTTTAGTGGTGAAAGAACAACAGACACACGAAAGTCGTTAGCATTAATAATATTAATTGGTATAAGTATAGATTATGTATTATACACACAAGTCAAATCGGGATAAAATTTATGAGAACAAGTCTGAATCATCAACACTAATATTATAAAGAGGAAAACTTTGTTTGTTTGGTTGTAATGAATAGGCTCAAAAACTACTGGACCGATTTTAAAAATTCTTTCACCATTCGAAAGCTACATCATACACGAGTGACATAGGCTTTGTTTCATCCAAATCGGTATAGTAGACGCCAAGTTACGCAGGCGAAGCTGCGTGAAACTGTTAGTGACCAATATACAAAGAACAGAACCATTCAAGTCGGTTTAAAAATGACCGAGTCATCGCGTGGCAAAAAAAAAACAGTGAAATTGACAAAAAAATCCTTTTTAATCTTGCCGGTTAAAATACCTATACCTATTTGATTTAAAACGCCTCAGTAGGGTTACTCTTGAAGCTCGATTCACGCAATATTGGAAATTGGAATCGGGTATGTCATCTTAGGTACTCTTAACCCAGTCACAGTAATTAAGACTATGACCCACCAGTACTAGCGAATTATTTCCATTTGGTTAATAATTCGGTTACTATTGTTATTATTAATTAAGGTTTGCTGAATTTATTTGTAATTTATGTTAATAATCAGCTGGGACTGTGTTTAAAAGTATCTAAAGTGATATAAACGATTCTAAATTCCAATTCACATGACGTCGAGATTCAAGAGTAACCTAACAAGATTGTGAAAGATCAATCGACTTTTAATACAGTTACAGTAATTCGCGGTATAAGAACCAGATGAGCGTATCTTCAAAAAAATAATTATAGTATATTTGCAAGCATTATAAGCAAAAAAATTTGTTTGTGTAATACTCTAATAGGCCAAATCTAGTATGCTATCTTTGTTAATAAGCTAGTAAAGTTTGAGGTGACGAATTCCCGCCGTATTTTTGCTCTCTTGTAAAATTTACAAAATGTAGATACGTTCATCTGGTTCTTATACCGCGAATTACAGCGTAGAAATGTACCTAAATATACTCTCTGCCTACCTCGTAAGGGACTTGGGGTGAAGATATGTATGTATGTATGTATGTATGTATGTATGTATGTATGTATGTATGTATGTATGTATGTATGTATGTATGTATGTATGTATGTATGTATGTATGTATGTATGTAAATGTACCTAAAACGAAACACGTGGTGGTGGCGGTGAAGACGGCAGAGGCAATGAGCAGCAGCACGTAGCTACCGTTGAACTGGCGATCGGTGATGGTGTTGACGATGATGGCGAACATCGCCACTATCGTCGCCGCTACGATCGCCTGTACCTGCAAGTTCAAAATATATATTGATAAAAAAAAAACCTTAAACTTTTGTAAAATAATCCTGTAAATTTGTCGTAAGCAACTATAAGTAAGTATAAATGTCTAGTTTCTAATTTCAATTTAAATTTGTTTTACTTTTACTATTTAGATATAATATAGCATCAATATCTGTACCGTTTGGATTGGCGGGGGCCTGGTGACCTGTAATTCAAGTACTTGTACTCAACATAGGCACCAGACTCTCACAAAACCTGGTTTTCAATCCGTATATTCAAAATATTAACAAAAGTGTACTTAATTTAAGAAACAGTTTTTGTGAAGAGCAATAAATAAATATTATTATTATTATTATTTATTTTCTCTCCTTTATTTGCGCCCCGTTGTAATTAATATTTTTGAATGCTTGAATTTGACTGTTAATTTTGGGCAAATACTAAAGTTTAAATAATAGATAAACAATCCTTTGGCAAATCACACAAATCGAATCTAATCCTCAAAGTAAGCAAATTTTGTGTTTTTGTTATGGGTGTAAGTCAACGATTCTATTACATATATATAAATATTTAAATAGATACCAGTATAAAGTTAATAAAGACCCAGAAATGCAGACATCTAAATGTCTATCAAAGAAATGCCTGCCCTTGTCAGGATTCAATCCCGAGTCTCGCGGTTACGTTAGGCGTTTACGTTACGTAAACAAATAAACGAAATAAAATTTATTAATATCTAAGATTTTTAGAAAAAAAAATAACATATCTCTTTTTATGTGTGCTACGAGTATCAGCGAACAACCACATGGTTTTTCTGATGGTTAGTGAAGAACGTGGCCTACAGGCACCATAGATGTTACAGGTGCATCGCTGTCTTGTAGCCAGGATGTTGTCAATGAGGCCAATTGTGTCAGTCTAAGGTCTACCCTATACTCCGACCGGAACATGACACTGGCGGCAAGAATAGGTAAGGCAGTGGATTCCCACCCGGGACAGATCGCCTCTGTGGCCTAGCGACCCGGTGTTGGAAGTGACTTCACGAGGTCTTTTTTTGGATCCCCAGGGCGGACAACCAAAACTAATGTTTTTTCAGAATTAACGTAGCCCGGGATTGGATATGTGCCTGGTTGGCGAGGGTTGCTACCTATCAAATTGTGGGACTTTCCTATCCGGGTGTGGTGCTACACAGCACTCGACCACCACTCTTGTTCGCAATGACCTATTTAACATTTGGTCTCCTCTTTTAAGCTGCCTGACAGAGAGGCATGGCTTATTCTACTCAGTGGACCCTGGTCCCTGACCATCACTGGGTTCATTTATTTCCACATCAACATGGAATATCAAAACCAATAGACGGATTGGAAAGTCTCAACTAGAAAAGTGATCAAAATTACCCAATTTAGGAAACAAATGAAATTATCTACCGACAAAGCAATTAAAGGCAAGAACTTGGTAGACTTGCTGACGTGTCATAAGGCCTTAAGATAAATTATTAGCAACGTATATAGTATTTGAAGCCCAGAGTTTAGTCCTTTACCATAAGAAGATTCCTGTTGGTTCAAATTTACTTTTTCTTAAAACAAAAAATCCTATTAATGTTATAAATGCAAAAGTTTGTCTGTTTATATGTTACTCCTTCACGCAAAAACTGATGAACTGATTTTTGTGAAATTTGGCACACATATAGAGGGTAACATGTATTAACACATAGGAAAGTTATTATCCCGAAAAAGTGTTTATGTGTGACCATTGACAACGCGGGCAACGCCGTGGGCAACAGCCGGTTAGATTATAAAACATTACTCGTGGCTTTTTGATTCGTAACAATATTTTGCCAAATGGCCATTATTTTCGTTCTTACATGACAGATTTTGTAAGATATAGCTTAGTTTTTATGGCAATCCTTTTATGAAATCAATATTGGTTTAGTACTTTTCCTGTGGTGCGCAAGTAAACGTGTTTCTACACAAAAGAGCTAAAAAAGATGGAAATAATAATTCGTTTAAATTACTACAAAGATTTTATTTCCTATTTGCTCTGACGAAAAACATAATTTTAATGTCAATAAGTTTAAGAAAAAGTACGTCTAGTTTTTTTATAAAAATAAAGAAGTATCCCTTGGATAACTTACACAATTTAAATCTAACTCCAAAGTAAGAAAATTATAATATGCTTTTGTTATGGGTATTAATCAATGATTCTAGTACATAGAAATATAGCAGAAATCAGAATAAACTTCATAAACAACAAACCCAGAAATTAAGCCATCTAAATATTCATCACACAAATGCCTACCCCCGTCGGGAATTGAACCCGAGCCACGAGGTTGTTCAGTGTAGTAAGGCGTTTACGCTAGCCCATCGAGCAACGAGGCAGTCGTTCTTTATCTAAATTATATCTTTTGTGCCTACTTGTTAGCCTTATGTTGCAAGATATCTGCCCCAATAAGAAATGAGTATCTTGAAACCATCAAACTAGAGTTGAATATTGCGTGACCATCACATTTTCTGTATTATGATAATCATGATAGTGATGACTGATGAATGAATGCTCACCTGAACTAGTGATATGTTTCCCACCACCATGGATATAACTTCCCGCGTAGACTCCATGTTCCCGAGGTTAGCTTGCGTTGAAAGACGAGATGCGAGGCACATGTCCAAATTACCTGAGGACAAAACAAATAAAAGTTGAAATTTGGACAAAAAAACCGATTGAAAAATACAGATCAACAACCTTCCTGTCAAGCAGTTCGCAAATAGATAAGGATGGGTATAACTGCTATTGACACCGAAATAATTACTAGAAGGAATATCTCAATTATACATGGGGTACATATATATAATTTTAGGGAAAAATACGATTTCCTAACATTTATTTTATTGAATTGTGGAAGAACCAATAAGATAAGCTATATTAAGTCGAAAGACTTGAATATTATATATATATATTATGACATTGGAAGGCAAACAAGCAGACGGATTTCCTGGTGGTAAGAAATTCCCGCCGCCTAGAGACACCAAAGATGGTAATGGTGCGTTGCCAACCAGAGGCCGGGATGTTAGGCCTCGAGCAAAAGTAAGTTTACCGGCTACCTCACCCTCCGAACCGGAACACGTCGTGACGTTATGGCGGCAGGAATAGGTAAGGCGGTGGTACCAATCCCGGCGAGTCGCAGCGAAACTCTACCACCTAGTCAGATGTCAAGGTGTTAGTGACGGGAAGCCTATGCTCGCCTTTTACGAACTGCCTGGCAAAGGAAGGCAGATGGTCTATTCTACAAAGGAGCCCGGACCAACACGGGGGGAAAATATAATTATATGCATTGAATGTTTGTTATCTGATAAAGCATTCCGTGAAACCCTCCTCTTCATAGATTTATTAACCGGACATCAAACTAAACAATAAAATTTATTCCCTGAATGTGATGAAATAGAGTTCCACATGGATGGAGTTCGTCTTAAATATCAGCACATGAATGACCTCTTTCATATTACAGATGTTACATTCAGTCAGGCAAACGGTTAAGCTCGCTTGCCAGCTGATATCCTACACCGACATTGTGTCCACTAATATTATTGTCAGCAAAACAAAAACCATAACAAATAATAAAAGTAATAACCACTGGTATTTTTTTTGACATTTTGAGAAATACTTTTGCCTTTTCAGGTTTAACATATATTCTGTGGTCTAGCGGTTCAGTTGTTGGACTTGACTGCGTGAGGTCCTGGGTTCAAATCCCGGGTCGGGCAACCAAAGGAAATTGGGTTTTTCCAAGTTTCTAATAAAAAAAAAATGTTGCTCGGGATATGGTATGTGCCCGGTTGGCGATAGGCTTGCGACCTATCACATTGTGGGACTTAGTATCTTCGGCTAGTCGTGGGTACCCTGTTTGTGCCTCTGCCTACCTCTTCGGGGATATGGGCGTGAAGATACTTTTCTATTTGTATGTATTAATGTCTCATCCGTTGAGGTTATTTCAAATATCTCTGACACAGAGAGTTATAGATTACCTCCTGGAAGGTCAAGTTAAGTTCTCTACCACGTCCATGTCTATAACCAATTCATTCGTAAACTGATTGAAAATACCACCACTTATAAAGTCGTTGAACAAAAGTGGTGCCAGGAACGAACCTTGACCTATATTGAAAAAATAAAAACCCTGAAACTTTCTATTCATTTCGTCAAATTAAGTGAATATTAAATTAAATTGCTCGGGATTGGATATGTGCCCGGATGGCGATAGGTTTGCCACCTATCACATTGTGGTACTTAGTGTCTTCGGTTAGTCGTGGGTGCCCTGGTTGTGCCTCTGCCTACCTCTCCAGGGATATGGGCGTGAAGATATTATACTACTACACTAAATTAACGTATTTTACTTGTCATAGAAGTAGAGTCAAATTAGAAACAGCAGGACCCTCGTTTCCTGTCGAAAGGGGCGTTCGTCAAGGTGACCCCCTATCGCCGAGGATATTTATTGCCATACTAGAGACTGTCCTAAGCGATCTAGATTGGACCAAAAAAGGCATATATATACAGGGTAAATATCTGAGTCACCTTCGCTTCGCTGACGACTTAGTGCTGTTCTCCGAGTCTAGTTCTCAACTTCAAGGCATGATAGAAGACCTTTGTAAGGCTAGCAAGCGAGTGGGACTTGAAATAAACATTTCCAAAACAAAAATTATGTCAAACCGTATCAAAAACGACATAATGTTAGACGGAAGTACACTAGAATACGTGGAACAATACGTTTACCTAGGTAAACAAGTCGGTTTCAGTCACAATAGCAACGAGCTAGAAGTACAGAGGAGAATTCAAAATACATGGAATAAATATTGGAGTTATAAAGAGCTGTTTAAAAGCAATATGCCGTTAAATCTTAAAAAGAAAGTAATGGACTCATGCCTCATCCCATGTTTAACCTACGCATGTCAAACGTGGAAGTTCACAAACAAAATTAAAAATAAAGTGGTAACATGTCAAAGGGGAATGGAGCGCAGTATGTTAAACATAAGAAAAATACAAAAAATTAGACACACCGACATAAGATCCAGAACAAAAACAATAGATGCATTACAACACGCACTTAAACTGAAATGGAAGTGGGCTGGACATGTCGCGAGGCTCAAAGATAACTGGTGGACACAAAAAATAACAAATTGGAAAGGACCTGATGGAAAACGCTGCAGAGGACGACCTTTTGCACGCTGGGAAGAAGATATTAAAAAAATTGCTGGCCCTCAATGGCAACGTATAGCTCAAAATAGAGAAAATTGGCAAAAGTTGGAAGAGGCCTTCACCTGAGAGGGGTTCCTAAATAGTATTTTATAAGTTTAGCTAAATTATTTATTTGTAATTATTATAGGAAATAAAAGGCTTTTTTATTTTATTTTATTTTTATTTATTACTTGTCATAGAGTGCTCTGCAGCACAATGGCCTTGTAGGGATCCGTCTACTTATATGTTCCTGCCGCAATTAAGACCGCATCTTTGGTTCGGATTTTAGTCCACGTATGCAAATCTACTCGCTCTACTATCTTTCATCTGGGACAAACAATGAATGATTTTATTCACGTTATGTGTACATAAAAGTATCTTCACGCCCATATCCCCGAAGAGGTAGGCAGAGGCACAACCAGGGCACCCGCGATTAGCCGAAGACACTAAGTCCCATAATATGATAGGTGGCAAGCCTATCGCCAACCGGGCACATATCCAATCCCGAGCAACATTTTTTTTAATAAGAAAATTGGAAAAACCAAATTTTCTTTTTGTTGTCCGACCCGGGAATCGAAACCGGGACCTCATGCAGTCAAGTCCAACACCTGAACCGCTAGACTACAGAGGCGATTACAGATAACGAGAATAAAATCATTGGTTCTAAAATAAAATAAGCGCATAATATTATCTCTTAAGAAATATCAATGACCTTACAGCTAATATAAAAAAATCGCATGCCAATCTCGAACGGGAAACACTGACTGATAAAAATACTTGACTACTACTTATACATGTACTTAGTTTTATTGCACAATACTTTCGACATGTGAAATAAAATGTTAAGTATTACTGATAGTACTCTGCAAGGCACGACGAGCGAGCAATTCGAAGTAACAAAGTAACAATAAAAAAGAATAATTGAAGACTGGGTTTTAGTTTCCCGTTTTATAATAAAAAGGAGTTCATGCCCGAGTCGTTAACGAGTTAGGCAGAGGTCCAGCCAGGCCATCTAGGATTAGCCAAACTTACTTAAGTGAAATACCTATCGCCGACCGAGCTTTAATCTAAGCCCAGACAACATTTTATTTTATAAAAAAAAGCATTTATTTTACGCCGACTAGAGAATCGAACCAGAGATGTCAACTGCAACAATAAACCACTAGATCGATTTTTTTTAGTTTAATCACAAATTCATGTAATTTTTAACTGACTCCAAAAAGAAGAAACTTATATTTGGTAGGAATAAGAATAGGTCGTAAAATATAGATATGTCACACTAGGTAATATAATTGGCAGAATAAAATGTGCCGGGTTAACTATACAATAACATTTTTTATATTTCACTTAAATTAACGCAATTAAGCGTACTTAGTAATTAATAACAAGATTATTCTTGCCCAACTTCTTGCTAATTGGCAAAGAGATACCATTGCGCAACTTTTTACAAACTGCTCAAAACACAAAAATGGTTGATTGTAGAAACCAAATACGAAAACATTAAGATAAAAGCAGATTGTAACTTTGCTGCTTAATTTTTTTTTTAAATATTGGAAGGCAAACAAGCAGACGGATTTCCTGATGGTAAGAAATTCACGTCACGTAGAGACACCAAAGGTGGTAATGATGCGTTGCCAACCTGAGGCCGGGATATAAGGCCTCGAGCAAAAGTCAGTTTTCCGGCTACCTTACCCTCCAACCGGAACACGTCAACAGCAAGCATTGACGTTATGGCGGCAGGAATAGGTAAGGCGGTGGTACCAATCCGGGCGAGTCGCTGCGAAGCTCTATCACCTAGTAAGATGTCACGGTGTTAGTGACGGTAAGCCTATGCTCGCCTTTTATAATTAAATTAGTTTATTGCTTAATTATAAATTTAAGAATGTTAGTTTGGAATAATTAGCTGACAGCAAAAATATCTTTAGACATGAGACATCAAACGGGTTTTAAATTGTGTTGTACATTTATTACAAACTAGCTGTTCCCGCGAACTTCGTTCCGCCCGTTCAGTTTGTATGGGAAAAATTAAAATGTTCTTTTTCCCAGTTTCCTCACAATCGAAAAGGATAAAAAGTATTCTATATCCTTCTCCCGGTTCTAAGATACCTCCCTGCCAATTTTCAGCCTAATCGGTTTAGCCGTTATTGAGTTATAAATAGTGTAACACCACTTTCTTTTATATATATAGATTAAGAACTTAGTACAAAATAATAGACGTACTAGTAATTAATTGCGATATGTAAATATTCAACTTTAACACCTACTTTAAAAAAATCACACTATTACATTGAGGGACTTAGTGTCTTCGGCTAATCGTGGGGGCACATTGTGACTCTACCTCTCCTTTGAGGATATAGGCGTGCATATTTTTTTACTAAACTTTATCATATGGGCGACGTAAGCAAAAAAATTTTATAAAAAAATAAAATTAATCGCCCCTCTGGTCAAGCGGTCCAGTTGTTGAACTTAACTCCAACAAATAAAAAGAAATCTGGGCTTTTCCAATTTTAGAATAAAAAACGTAGCTGGGGATTGGATATGTGCCTGGTTGGCGATAGGTTTGCCATCTATCACATTATGGGACTTGGTGTCTTCAGCTAGTCCTGGGTGCCCTAGTTGTGCCTCTGCCTACCTCATCGGGGATATGGGCGTGAAGATACTTACTTACTAACAAATATACAAAATACCTTTAGACGAATTGAGATCATTCTTTTTTTAAGTCAATTAAAAACTCAAATGCCCTGCACCAATTAAGAGAATTCACCTAATTAATCGCGACACAACAAATCCGCTTGCAAAGCGTGGCAAGGTACAATTAGATTATTATAATCTACTAAACAAATCACCCAGTCTGTACCCACACTAAGACTTAAACAATTAATGATAAGGTGTGTTTGTTTTAAAATAATGTCATTTGATCTTGAGCTTGAGCGTCGCATGCGCAGCACACAGATTATTTTCTTTGACCACGACCATGCCGCCATTATAAATAATAGACGATGATTATTGTTTTAAATGACGAGACGCAGCCATGCGCGATTACATGTAATTTAAGAGTTTAATCTTAGCTCTTTTTGTCACCGAGTGTTTAGTAGTCATTTGTGTCAAATATTCCTTAACATAAGTCACATGTATTTGACGCTCTGTCTGTTAGGCTAAGAACTCACCGAGCGGTTTTTACACGCGCCCGCCGCGGTTTCGGGCCCGCAGGTTAGATTGTAGATTTATATGCAGAAATTAAGAGCACATTTCACGACGCGTTTTAAACCCGAAGCGCCCGCGGTTGTGTGCGGTTCCTGTGGCAGCGGTCGCCCGCCCGTACAATAAGTTTTCTATAGATGATTTCAAACGCGACGGCTGTGTGACCGCACAAATTACCGGTCTCGTGTTTTTTGAAATAAAATCGAAATTCCGCGACCGCTGCGGGCACGGGTAAAAACCGCTCTGTGAGTTCTTAGGCTAAATTTAGACAGGCAAAACATTTTTGGTTCATTTAAGCAATATTTAAAACCAATAACATTTTCATGGGATAGAATAGCGAACTTGCATATCTCCTGATGGTAAGGGATAATCGCTGCCTATAGACACCATAGACGTTGTATGTGCGTCGCTGTCTTTATCAGATTTGTTAGTCCAGTTGTGCAAGTCTATCCTACCCTCCGGTCCGGTAAATTATGCTGTCATTATGGCAGCAGGAGTAGGTAAGGCCGGATCCCTAGCAAGAATATCACAAGCGGATTTGTAGGTTATAAGTTATGACCCATTTAACTTTTGGTCGCCTCTTACAAGATGCCAAGAATGGAGATAGTCTGTTCTATACACGGGATCCGGACCAACACGGGGAGTTTTTGATATTTTCCATCGTCGGCGCTTGGTAAAACTTCCAAATATTCATATTTTTAAATGAAGAAACAGTATTTTATTATTCTATAAATAGCCTACCGGTTTCGCTTTTTACAGCATCATCAGGGCTAGAACTTAAATTAAATTAAAGTGTTTCTTCATTTAAAAATATGAATACGGGGAGTTTTTTTTAAATTATTTTTACGATCTTGTAAGGCAAACAAGCAGACGGATTTCCTGATGGTAAGAAATTCACGGTGGTTGTGATGCGTTGCCAACCTGAGAACCGGATGCTGGGCCTCGAGCAAAAGTAAGTTTACCGGCAACCTTATCCTCTGAACCGGAACACGTCAACGGCAAATACTGCTCTGTCGGCAGGCGTATAAGGTGGTGGTACAAATCTGGGCTAGTCGCTGTAAAACTCTACCACTTAGTAGGATGTCCCAGTGTTAGTGACGGTCAGCCTATGCTCGCCTTTTACGAGCTGCCTGACAGGAAGGCAGATGGTCTATTCTGTAAAGGAGCCCTAACCAACAAGGGAGTAATTACTTGTTTATTATTCAAAAGTATTTTTGAACCAACAGGTACTGTATCCATTATAATAGTACGTATGATACTTTGACTTTCACCTTTGGCTTGAGACTCGTCAGTCGAGTAAGATTGTCGCATGAATCCACTTCAAATGCACGAAGCTATTTAATTGGTTTAACCCGTCCTGTGTTGCTTAATACAAAATACCCGACAGGGCGGCAAATCTATTTTTATGGTCTCTCAGACCAAAGGGAAAATAATCAAGGAACCTTGGTAACTTTCTTACGGAACCCACTTTTGGAACCGGTGGCTTGAACGCAAACGCGGTAGTAATGTTAATTCTAACGAAAACCTACGTTTATTAATTTGTCTTTGAATTATTATAATAAACACAAGATTATGTTTATTATTTGTAAACAACACAGCAGACATTTTACAACCATGGCACATTCCACTGGCTTAAGTGGTTTGTGCAATAACAAATGTTATCTTTATATTTAGAAACACTTTACAAGTGTTTTATCTGTATCGTCAACGGTAGCTTCATGTTTGATGTTTTTGATACAATTACGATGGACACAATACATCATCATCATCATCCTAGCCCTAAGGAAGAATCAAGTTCCTCGGGGCTGGTTAAGCATTAAAAATTTTGGTGTCGAAACCTCCAAAAAATGCTGCAAAGAAAATGCTTAACATGATACTCTGATAAAGATTTAGTTAAATTTTGATAGTTTTCCCCGTGTTGGTCCGGGATCCTTTGTAGAATAGACCATCTGCCTTCCTGCCAGGCAGCTCGTAAAAGGCGAGCATAGGCTCACCGTCACTAACACCGTGACATCTTACTAGGTGGTAGAGTTTCGCAGCGACTCGCCCGGATTGGTACCACCGCCTTACCTATTCCTGCCGCCATAACGTCATGACGTGTTCCGGTTCGGAGGGTAAGGTAGCCGGTAAACTTACTTTTGCTCGAGGCCTTACATTCCGGCCTCAGGTTGGCAACGCACCATTACCACCTTTGGTGTCTCTAGGCGACGTGAATTTCTTACCATCAGGAAATACGTCTGCTTGTTTGCCTTCCAATATTATACAAAAAAAAAAGTTTTATTACTCAAATCGATTTGGTTATCGATAGTTTGAAATATCGATATTTATAGACCGTGAAAGTGTGTGTGTGGAAATGAGACTTGGCCGTTAAATGTTCCTCTTAAATAAGCTCAGAGTCTCTCAGCGTGCTATGGAGAGAGCTATGCTCGGTGTTTCTCTGAGAGATATGATCCGTAATTCGGTGATCCGCAAGAGAACGAGAGTAACCGACATAGTTCAGAGAGTCTTCAAGAAGTGGCAATAGGCAGGCCACATTGCTCGCAGAACCGACAACCGCTGGGGAAGAAAGGTTCTCGAGTGGCCCCGCACTGGAGGACGTAGTGTTGGACGACCGCCCACCCGGTGGACTGATGATCTGGTCAAAGTCGCGGGGAGTCGCTGGTTACAAGCGGCTGGTGATCGTGACTTGTGGCGCTCTTTGGGGGAGGCCTATGTCCAGCAGTAGATGTCTTCCGGCTGATGATGATGATGATGATGTCAAAGTGTGACGTCACTAGTCTACTTGGGCCCTGGGCACGCTTATTATGGTAACGGTGGATCCGCACTTGTTCCTCATATAAACGAAATAAATGTATATATTTATATAATAGAAAGTCGTGCTTGTTATACCATTCATAACTCAAGAACAACTGTACAATTCCGGGTGATTTTTTTAGGGAGGTAGCTTAAAATCAGGAGAGCGACACAGGATACTTTTAATACCGTTTGACTACGACGAAACTAGGAAAAACAGCATTTTAATTTTTCCCTTACAAATTAAACGGGTGGAGCGAAGTTAGCCGGAACGACTGGTAATAAATAAATTTGAGAAAAAATAAACAAATTAATCCAAACCAAAAGCCAATTTTATCTTGTGTTATGATTTATGGCTGCCTGTCAACGAATCTACTTCACCAAGATACTTAAACAGACATCGATGTTCATCACACAAACGTCTGCCCCTCTAGGAATCGAACCCAAGCCTCATTAAGTATATACATTATGGACATTTATTCGGAGATACATCACTAGTTTTTATTATAATTTTAATAATTCATACTAATTGTCAGTCTTTTATATAAAAATGAATCCCCATTTCCCTTGGCCATCGCATCACGCCTGAACGGATGGACCAATTTTGATCATCCTTTTCTGTTGTGTTAGTCATGGTTTATGCGTATTGCTTAAATATTTACATGAAATTGATAATTCAAACGTTCGTAATTTCGACACATACATTACCATTGAAAAATGTAAATTCTTACATACTTAAAATGTGATTGAGCATAAACTACTATAAAAAAAACCACTTCCCCTCATTAAGTCATCAAAAACGCAAAAAAATAAACCGTTTAAGTCCATCACAGCCATTTAACCACCTTCAAAAGGTGGCAATGCGTAAATTGTAAACATCATCAAAAATAATCTGTGCCCCATTGTTATTTCATTCTCATGACAATTTTCCTCGTGTACTCTTTTTTTATAATAAAACATGTGCGAAAACAGTTTTCCGCGAGGCAAGTGTATTGTGACGTCACCAAAATGGTAATAGGCATAGTCATATAAATCATTTATTAACAGACAATCAAGTTTTAACCTATCACATTAATGTTATAGATGCAATAGATTTTGTGAATGGATAGATGTTTGTTACTCTGTCACGCAAAATCTACTAAACGGATTTAGATGAATCTTTACAGGAATATAGAATAACACATAAGCTAGAATTTAGAGTAAATCAAAATAAAGTATCTTCAAGCCCATATCCCCAAATGACTAGGCCGAGGCACAACCATGACTAGCCGAAGACACTAAGTCAAAAACGTGTCAAGTCAAATCACCAAACAAGTGTTATAAATTTGACATGTCTGTGTGTTTGAATGTGGCATCATAGCTCCTAAACAAATATATCGATTTTGATGATTTTTAAAAACTTTCGAGAAAGTTCTTAGTTGTAATTTATGGATAGGTTTTGTCATGCCATGTCAATATTCAACGCAGTCTATGGACGGTGGTTAGGTTATCTATATTTATAAAATAACATGTCCTGACGGATTGAATCATACTTATTAGAGATACAGCCATGAAATTTGGTGAGGGTCGTTTTGTTGAGCAAACACCCACTAAGGACGGAATTTTGGAAAATCTACCACTAAGGGAGTGAAATAGAGTTTAAAAATATATATGGAAGACAGTAAATTTTTAAGTTAGATATGAAACTTTATTTTTGTGCTACTTATTAAAAATGAGTAGCACAAAAGCATAAGCATTTCTGGAAATTCTACCCCTAAGGGGGTGAAATATGGGTCAAAATTTAGTATGGAAGACCTTGATCTTTTAACTTACAAACATGAAACTCTATTTTTGGGGCTACTTATTAAAAATGAATAGTATATGTATTTATGCGTTTTTGGAAATTCTACTCCTAAGGGGGTGAAGAAAGAGTTAAAAATTTGTATGGAAGTCCTTATTAATGGGCTTTAATCACTAAATATATTAACTGCCACGGGAGCAAAGCCGAGGGTAACAGCTAGTTTGTTTATAAAGGGTTTTCCGTCGGTTAATCTTACGTTCATCACTAACACCGTGACCGTGTCGAAATGAAATTTAGTGACAACTCATTCGGATAAATACAACTGTAACATATTTTTGTTTAAATAAAACATTTTTAGTAAAGACTGCTTAAAACTTGTTTTGCAATCGGACATTAGTCTCAATTTTAAAATCACTAAACCGTCGCATAAAAACTGATAAGACGTCATATCCTCAAAAGCTAAATAACATACCTAATATTAGATAGATAAGTATATTTAAAATAGTTAAAAATATCCATGAAATATATGCATATTTAGGTATTAAATTGTTCTAAGAACTTAAAAAGGATGTTCATGCAAAATTCGAATTTAAAACATTAATGATATGCAAATTTTATTGTTTTGATAACGTAACATATGACTATTTAAGGTATTAACTTTTTAAACTAAGATAAGACGCAAAACTAAGATAGTGTAATGATTTTAACAGTCTCCTTGGGAGTGTGTAGTAAGTATGTATAGAGTTTTAGTTAGTAAGTATAGGATTTTAATTCTAAACGCCCTACTAAGTTGATACTTTTGTGAGTTCTAAAGCGACGCTTAAAACTCCCCGTGTTGGTCAGGGCTCCTTTGCAGAATAGACCATTTGCATTCCTGCCAGGCAGCTCGTAAAAAGCGAGCATAGGCTTATCGTCACTAACACCGTGACATCCTACTAGGTGGTAGAGTTTCGCAGCGACTCGCCCGGATTGGTACCACCGCCTTACCTTTACCTGCCGTCATAACGTATCCCTATAACATAAAAAAAACACACACCCACCAAGTTTGTATTAAAAAATACACTACTACCACCTAGTGAGATGTCACGGTGTTAGTGACAGTAAGCCTTTGCTCGTCTTTTACGAGCTGCCTGGCAGGAAGGCAGATGGTCTATTCGTCAAAGGAGCCCGGACCAACATTTATTAAAAATTATATATATTATAGATAACATTAAAGTAAAAAAAATACTTTTGTTAAAATTATCATTTGCAATTATTTAAAGAAAAACACTGGTTACCTTTTTCACAATCTTGAAATCGAACCAGACTTTAAAATATTTCGATAACATTTTAAAATAATCTTATCTGCTCGTTTTGTAGTCTAGACTGTGAATTTTTGTAAATACCTTATTTGAAATTGAGACTTAGTGACGCTTTATACAAAAAACAAATATTTCTCATTTGCATTTCTAGTAAGTCTTTCAAAGTGTTTTTGGCGCCATCGTGAAAGAAGTTTTTTTTTATGATATTGGAAGGCAAACAAGCGGACGGATTTTCTGATGATAAGAAATTCACGCCACTTAGAGACACCAAAGTTGGTAATGTTGCATTGCCAACCTGAGGCCGGGATGTTAAGACCTCGAGCAAAAATATGTTTACCGGCTACCTTACCCTCCGAACCGAACCAATCTGGGTGAGTCGCTGCGAAACTCTACCACCTAGTCATTAGTAGTAATTTTTTCATCTTTTTATGTTATAGGAAGGCAAACAAGCAGACGGATTTCCTGATGGTAAGAAATTCACGCCGCCTGGAGACACCAAAGGTGGTAATGGTGCGCTGCCAACCAGAGGTCGGGATGTTAGACCTCGAGCAAAAGTAAGTTTACCGGCTACTTTACCCTCCGAACCGGAACACGTTATGACGTTATGGCGGCAGGAATAGGTAAGGCGGTGGTACCAATCCGGGCGAGTCGCTGCCAAACCCTACCACCTAGTCGGATGTCACGGTGTTAGTGACGGTGAGCCTATGCTCGCCTTTTACGAGCTGCCTGGTACAGGAAGGCAGATGGTCTATTCTACAAAGGAGCCCGGACCAACACAGGGAGGAGCATCATTATTGAATATAGTGAAATTGGTTAATTTAGTTGAGAGTTAGATAAATTTTGTTCAGTGAAAGTGCACAAATAAAATAATCATGAAGAAATCAGTGTATCATGTATTTCCTCGCTGCGGTCAAATCTCACTAGATGAGCTTGAGTAACGAAGCCACCGCTTTGCTCAAGACCCTGACCCGACATGACTTTGTACATAGCGACTAATGACTGTATAAGAACTTATATACTATAACTAACTTTACATTGGCTAAATAAGTCATGAAAAACTATCAAAAACCATATTTATAAAAGAAGAAGAAGTCTTTCAAAGAGGTTACCAATTCCTCTGTATGTTTTTTGTATGTTTGCCTTCCTATATCATAAAATTAAAAAAGATAAAAATTCGCAAAAAGTCGAGTAGGTAACCTATAAGGATAATTTTGCATAGACAAACCCGTAGACTTTGACTAGTGCTTACATTTAACGTCAGCCATCGTCACGTATGGATGAATTACAGACCGACTACGTAACAATAAATTACACAACACATGTGTTTTATCATTTATTGCATTTGTAATGAGAATGTCTTTGTCAAGGTTACCAATTTTATATCTTTCCATCCGTTACCTAATTATTGACTTATAAAAAAGGAGTAAGTTTGCTGTTCGACTGTATGTTTTCATTACCTACATTGTATAAACATTACACACATATCAAATATAGTACATTGAATAAAGACCTAACTTTAAATTTAAAAAAATAATAATCGAATAACGTAGTACATTGCAAAAAGACCTAACTTTAAATGAAAAAAAAATATATCAAATAACGCAGTAGGTACATTGAATAAAGACCTAATTTTAAATTAAAAGAAAATCAAGTAACATAGTACATTGAATAAAGACCTAACTTTAATTTAAAAAAAAAATGTAAGCTAGATTATTATCAAATTGTGCAATATATTGTTAATAATGTTCAAGATTGATTGCTCCTTAAATCAATCCTATTAATATTACAAATGCGAAAGTTTGTCTGTTTATTTGTTTGTTACTCCTTCGCGCAAAAACTGAGGAACCAATTTTCATGAAATTTTGTACACACATTGAGAGTTACTTGGCTTAACATTTAGGGTAGTTTTTATGCCGAAACAATATTCCTGAGGGACACTGCCGGCAACAGCTAGTATTTTATAATTACATTTTTTTTATGTGAGAGGTCAGAAAATAAGCACACGGTTCTCCTGACGGTGACAACAACCGTAGCCTATAGAAATTTCAGGTACATCGCTGTCCTGAGGCCATGATGGAAGGCATTTTGTGCAAGACTACCGGCTATCATACCCTCCCGACCAGAACATGGCAGTGGCATTAAAACGCCAGGAATAGGTATGGCAGTGAACCTATCTACCTACGTGAACAACTAGGTGCACAGGTATAGTTATATATTTAAAAAAAAAATAAAATAAAAGCCAGCTGAGCTTCTCTCGCTTGAACTTTTCAGTGAGAGGCTACGTTCTGATCCGATGGTAGATTTTTAAAATATTAGGTTAAGTAGACGAGTCACAAATACGTAACTATTGCATCATGCATGGTCTTTGTGGAATAGACAATTTTAAATTTTTATTTTATATGTGTTATTTCAGGCACTCGAGTTATTTTTGCTTTTCTCAAATTATACATTATAATTAAATATAGGTGAAGTTGGGCACTTGATACTCTCTGCCTTCCCCGTAATGGACTTGGCATGAAGGTATGTATGTGTGCATGTAACTAAATATAGTGTAGTCCTTGAAATTTTACAATCTTTACCTTAATCTATGGACTATCTGATGCACAATATACTTTAAGATAGGTACCTATTGTAATCTGTCATACAGGTACCACAATTAAAAGAAATCTACTTACCCTTTAAACCTGACAGAGATGGCACTAGAACGAAAATAGCCGAGACTTCCAGGAACACTTCCCAATTCTGAAAATAAAGAAACACTTCTTTAAGCAAATGTATTATGCCTAAATCTCTAGTCTTAGATTAGCTACCAATGTTTTTGTAGACATTGGGTATATCTTATACCTTTAAACGAGCAATTCTTGTATATATATAATTGGAATCTCGGAATCGGCTCCAACGATTTTCATGAAATTTAGTATATAGGGGGTTTCGGGGGCGATAAATCGATCTAGCTAGGAATCATTTTTAGAAAATGTCATATTCGTGTTTTGTTGTTGTTGTTAAGTAACGAAGTCCGTTGTTAAGTAACGAAGTCAATGATTGTTTGCTTTGAGGTTAGACTTTTTAAATTTTCGTACTTAAATATAATTTCCAAAAAACACAATTTATGAAAAACAAAAAAAAATACCGAGCAAAGCTCGGTCATCCAGGTACTGTATTTTAACATGAACTATTTTTATTTATAATTGTTTCATCATCATCAGCCGGAGGACGTCCACTGCTGGCCAAAGGCCTCTCCCAAAGAGCGCCACAAGTCACGGTCACCAGCTTGCATCCAGCGGCTCCCCGCAACTTGACCAGATCGTCAGTCCACCGGGTGGGAGGTGGGAGGGAGGTAGCTTCCATTTATTTTAATTTTAAAACGATTACTTAGTCTTTTTGTGTGATAAGTACGATTGTGTGTAAATATGGATTATGTGTAAGTTGTTTGGTTTAATTCCAGCCGCTGATTTCCACCTTCGGACATCGCGACAGAGTTTAAAGTATCATGCCCACCATCTTGATTCGTGGCGATCTACAACTGTGCGATTCCGAAGACATTTTTTACCCCGTATAACACCTTTGTGGAATCAGTTACCGAGGGCGGTATTCCCAAACAATTAGGACTTAGGGACCTTCAAGAAAAGAGCGTACTCATTCCTTAAAGGTCGGCAACGCATCTGTGATACTCCTGGTGTTGCGGATGTTAGTGGGCGGCGGTGATCACTTTCCATTAGGTGACCCACTTGCTCGTTTGTCTCCTTTTCTATTAAAAAAAAATGTAACCGAGCCGACCGACGTTACCCTGCCCTAACTATGAAAATAGTTTTTATATGAACCTTTTTTATATTAGTTCCATAACAAAACAGTAATTAGCAAAATTAGTTCATTCGTTCAGACGTGATGAGATGACCAATGGAAATTGAATTTTGTTTTATAGTATAGTATTTTATAGTATTGTAGTATAGTATTGTTACAGTGCTTGCAGCTTACCATGGGGAGCGGGAGTTACTTGTGGTAAGCGCTTATATCATTGGCTCATTGCAAGAAGTCCTTAAGTGACATATTCATTTTTCAAAGATAAACGGTAATTTAGTTCGGATTAGTTAGTTGTTATGTTGATTTGCCCATATTATCCTATACAGCAAGCTGAATAACGATTAAAGTAAATTTATTAGATTATTTGTGAGTTTTTGCATTTTGTAGAATATGTCAAAATGAATTCATTCACGAAAAAATCACTAAATATGCAGTTAATGAGTTCTTGCAATAAGCCGACGATATATTATACATTGTGACAAGGTGTGCGTAAAAAGGAATCAGTATAGTTAGCATAAAAAATAAATTAACGTTGTGTATGTACAACTTTAGGCAAATAATTATAAAAATATGCAATTTACTAATTATTACTTTTACACAAGAAAAACCCGCCGCCTTTGTGAATTGCAAGAACTATATCACCAACTACTTCGAAGTCAATATGAGATTGTACGTGGATCATGCACCTGGTCTGAATAGTAGCACTAAAATCGACAAGTCACGAAATTGTGATAAGATACAAAGAATTAACATATCTAGATGTTGCCAGCAGCTATAGCCACGTATTAAAGTTATTCTGATATCAATCTTGATCGATATCCAGTTAAATAGTTGCCTATGCTACACTTCTGCCCCCTAAATAGAGATGAGAGGTACAACCAGGGCACCCAGGGCTAACTGAAGACCCGCGCAATGTTGTTTTTATATTAGAAAATTGAACAAACACATTAACCGAATCCTCATATCTAAAAGGTAAGTCATACATATTTCTAATCAACACATGTTTATGTTACAATTGATGTCTTTCAAACATTTACTTATATTTCTATCGTTACTTAGTTTATCTTACATTTCTATTGTTTATAATTACGATATACGATAATAAAAGCCGCACAAACACTCAAGAATAGATTATTTTAACAAGGTACACTAACTTATCTTAACCTCAATACGATAATCTAAATAAACAACACGATATTAATTTAGTATTGAGGTCATCGATCAGGGATTCCCAGCTTTTAAAGTGAAAGTGACCTACATGAAAAGTTGACTTTACCCTCAGACACCGTGAAAAAGATATAGTTATGACAATATGCATATAAGATCGCCTTGACCTAATATAATTATCTATTATCAATGTAGTAACAAGGTATTGTAGTATTGAGGTCATCGATCAGGGGATTCCCAGCTTTTAAAGTGAAAGTGACCTACATGAAAAGTTGACTTTACCCTCAGACATCGTGAAAAATATATAATTATAACAATACGCATATAATATCGTCTTAACCTTAATATGATTATCAATTATCTATGTAGTGCCAAAGCATTATAATATTGAGGACATCAATCAGGGATTTCCTGCTTTTAAGGTAAAAGTGACCTACATGAAAAGTTGACTTTACCCTCAGACATCGCGAAAAGGATATACATAACTATGAAAATAACCAATTAAGATCGTAAGATCATGACCTTAAAATGGTTATCTATGTAGTAACATGGTAGTACTGAGGTTATCGAGCAGGGGTTCCCAGCCTTAAAAGTGCTAGTAACCTAGGTACATGAAGAGACAGATTTACCCTAGGACACCGTAGAAAAGTAAACTAATCCGCAGTAAGATTATCTTAATACCACTACACTCAATATTGAGGTCATTAATCAGGGATTTCCAGCCTTTAATGTGAAAGTGACCTACATAATTAGACATTTAACCGAGGACACCGTGAAAAAGGTTAACTTATCAAAGTAAATTTTAATCGAAAAAGGCTAAAGGTCTCTAAACTTGTAGCCTTATGATTATCTTTCAAATTATAACAATATAAAAGATTATCTTAACCTTAATATGATTATCTAAATCAATAATACGACATTATAGTATTGAGGTCATCGATCAGGGATCAACAGCCTTTAAAGTGAAAGTGACCTACATGAAAAGACGACTTTACCCTGGGACATCGTGCAAAATAAACCAATCAAAGTAAACCCTAATTAAAAATGACCAAAGATATATGAACTTAGTTTTATTTTTAAATTATAATTATAGTTATGTAAAAGTTCCCCTTGACCTTAATACAGTTATCGATGTAGTAAAATGATATTGTAGAATTGAGAACATTAAGCAGGGATTCCCTTAAGTGGAAGTGACCTTTAAGTAGGTCGTTATTCTAGGGCACAATGAAAAATTATCCAGTTTGAGGAACTCTGGATGTGAATAGATTCAGGTACACAAACTTATAAATTTGGTTCAGGAAGGAGACTCATATAATTCGCAGTACAACCTCATATATGATTCTTAGATATAACATGCAGATATAGAAAATTGTATCCTTTAAATTTACTAGATAATTGCGATCAAACTCATGATTTAACTTTAAAAATATTTTACAAAATCTACATACAGTTCTCGACGGAGAGATCTAAGGAATAAGATGGCTTGTAGGATCCTTCAAATACTCACGCCAATTGGTTAAAAGTCGGTTAAATCACATAAACACGCCAAAAGGTTGGTTAAACCAACTTCTCGCCTCTGTGGTCTAGCGGTCCGGGTGTTGGACTTGACTGCATGAGGTCTCGGGTTCGAATCCCGGGTCGGCCAACAAAAAGTAATTTGGATTTCTCCAATTTTCTAATAAAAAAATGTTGGTCGGGATTGGAAATGTGCCCGGTTGGCGATAGGCTTGCCAGCTATCACATTATGGGACTTAGTGTCTTCGGCTAGTCATGGGTGCCCTGGTTGTACCTCTGCCTACCTCTTCGGGGATATGGGCGTGAAGATACTTTAAACCAACTTAGTTTTTCATTACTTGTCAACTCAACTTTAAAACTTGTCATGGCCGTTTTAGAACTTAGGA
>NJDD01009795.1:113326-129445 GCA_002245505.1 Calephelis nemesis
ACAAAATCTACATACAGTTCTCGACGGAGAGATCTAAGAGATAAGTTGGCTTGTAGGAAAGTAAGTATCTTCACGCCCATATCCCCGAAGAGGTAGGCAGAGGTACAAACAGGGCACCCACAACTAGCCGAAGATACTAAGTCCCATATTGTGATAGGTGGCAAGCCTATTGCCAACCGGGCACGTTTCCAATCCCGACCAACATTTTTTTTGAATTAGAAAATTGGAAAAATCTAATTTTCTTTTAGTTGGCCGACCCGGGATTCGAACCCGAGACCTCATGCAGTCAAGTCCAACACCCGGACCGCTCGACCACAGAGGCGACAATGGCTTGTAGGATCCTTCAAATACTCACGCCAATTGGTTAAAAGTCGGTTAAATCACATAAACACGCCAAAAGGTTGGTTAAACCAACTTAGTTTTTTATTACCACCTCAACTTTAAAACTTGTCATGGCCGTTTTAGAACTTTGGAAACTACAGTAGCTAAGATAACCTATTACGCAAAGAGCTTAGGGTCCTAGCCTCGGTAGCCATTAATATATTTTATTTAAGCTGTTTGTTGTGTGGTACCTGTAGATAAGTTAAAAAAACTGTATCCCGAATAGGTAAGTCTTTATTCGTCTCTTTTAAATAAGCAGCCTAAGTTTGAGTAGCACTGAATTTATGGTCAAACGACAATTACATATTCCTTTCCTCCGTTGTTAATTTTGCTTAACTTTAAATTTTACTCGACTCTTTTTTTTATTTTTATTTTTTATGAAATTGGAAGGCAAACAAGTAGACGGATTTCCTGATGGTAAGAAATTCCCGCCGCCTAGAGACACCAAAGATGGTAATGGTGCGTTGCCAACCAGAGGCCGGGATGTTAGGCCTCGAGCAAAAGTAAGTTTACCGGCTACCTTACCCTCCGAACCGGAACACGTCGTGACGTTATGGCGGCAGGAATAGGTAAGGCGGTGGTACCAATCCGGGCGAGTCGCAGCGAAACTCTACCACCTAGTCAGATGTCACGGTGTTAGTGACGGGAAGCCTATGCTCGCCTTTTACGAACTGCCTGGCAAAGGAAGGCAGATGGTCTATTCTACAAAGGAGCCCAGACCAACATCTTTTATGAGTCTCGACTAAATCCAGCGCTCTTAATACTAAGCAGTTTGCAACAGTACATACATACAGGCTTTATATTGTGATATAAGACAATAAGATCAATTACTCTACAAAATCACTTAGTTTTATGGGTAGAAGTTACGACGTCGTCAAGGTAATAGACCAACCAGTATATCAAATATTAGAGATCGCTATTCAATTCTAGTGACCGCTATTAACAAAACTTCTACGTCAAGTTGGTCATATTTTCTTGTCTAATGTGTTCAGTGATTATGTGTGAATTTTGCAGGGCGGAACAAGAGAGACGTAATCCTGAGATTTAGTTTAAATATTTTTATTCCAGGACGCATGTACGTATTATTTATCACGTTGGAAGCATACACAAATGTTTATAAATATCACACTTCATACAATCCGCGCGAGTCAAATTTCGGAAATCATTTTTGAACCGGGACTTTCCCTAAAACTACACGGTGATTCCCCAAGAATCAAACACTGCCGCAAATAAGAGCCATGGCACACTGGTAAATTGTAATTGCGTTCAAAATGCAAAACCGTTGACATATATGAAACAAAAACGTCGTTTTCTGTAGATATGTCTTTTTACCAAATCTCTGTTTTAAAGACAGTTGGCAATACTGAAATAATTTATCTAACTGACATAAAACAGCGAACAAGCGTCAAGCACACGGCGCTTCTAATGGTAAAGACGACCATGGCTAACATATATCAAAGATGTCCTACGGTCAGGGTGTTAGACCATTTGTTCAATTTCAAAAGTTTAGGATAATTTACAACTCAGAAAATTACAAAATACTGACTTGGATTTCAATTTAATCTCATCTAATTACGCCAAAAATTGTGTATTTTCCTCGACTTTTATTCAATTCCATCAACAGACCTAGTCTTGGTGGCAATGGGACTACCTCTAAACTAAAATATGCTATCTCAAATAAAAATGAATATTAAAAATAACGTTCTCTTTTTCAACGTCAGTTAAAAGTGGTTAATGAATTGTGGGTTATAAAATCAAAGAAATTTAGGTTCATAATTTTTTTAAATCGACATTAATTTATGTTTTCAAAAAATTGGCATTATAGGACAGCACTACAAAAAAAACATAAGTATCATTATTTGTAAATTTGACATTTGTATCTGTCAATTTAGTCTCTGAGATTAAAAAACAGGCTATAAGTTTTGACATTATCTGAAAAAAAAACACAGTGTGCAAGGACCTTTAAACATTAATTTGGCGATCGTCTGTCCGAGTTATGAAGCTAAAGAATTTATTTGCGTGTTCTCAGAAGAAATAATCATCATAACAAAAAAAAACTTTAAAGGTTCAATAACAACAAGAAAAAAGGTCACAACCAGTGATGTTACCAAACTTTATTTTATTCAATTTGGATAATTAATATTATTATTTATGTAGCAAAACATTTGCACGAAATTTATGAGAACACAAAAACTTGTTAATTCTTTATTTATTAATTTGAAGTATAATAAATTAAACGTAACAAAATTCTTGAAAGTACAAAGCTATCAATATGTAAATAAGTCCAACAGGGGTCAAGTCTCAAGTGTTGCCTGGCGGAACGGCTTTTAAGTTATTACTTAATATTTAAAAATACATTTAAAAATACATTTTATATAGATGGCTTCTTTTATTTTTTAACACAGACTTAAGCATTTGCCATAAGTCCAGTTAAAGTTTATTAATGCAGCAAAACCGAATTTATATTATTAAATCAGTCGCCATTAAAAATGATTTTAGGGTATTCGGTAAAGCACTGGCCTCCTTACTCAAGCTCTTTTTTATATTTGGTGCCAGCAAGAAAATAAACCATCCAGTAATTTCTTTGTAAATATTTTATTTGTGCACTTAACAAAATAAATATTTAAAAAATGCCACCAGTTTTAACTAATTTTATTCAATACTAGCTGCCCCTGCGAACTTCGTTTCACCCGTTTAGTATGGTAATATTAAAGTATTATTTTTCCCATTTTCCCCGAATTTTTTCCTGTTTTCTCTTCGTAAGAACCTTCTTCTGACAATAACTAACACAACAAAAAAATAATTAGCCAAATTGGTTGAGTCGTTCGAAAGTTATGCGCTTACCAACACATTTAGCAATTCATTTTTAAATAATAGATGTACTTACACGAAATTCAATAGTATTCCCCGTGTTGGTCCGGGCTCCTTTACAGAATAGACCATCAGCCTTTCTTGCCAGGCAGCTCGTAAGAGGCGAGCATAGGCTTATCATCACTAACACCGTGACATCTGACGAGGTGGTAGAGTTTCGCAGCGACTTGCCCGGATTGGTACGTGTTCCGGTTCGGAGGGTTAGGTAGCCGGTAAACTTACTTTTGCTCGAGGCCTAACATCCCGACCTCAGGTTGGCAACGCACCATTACCACCGTTAGTGTCTCTAGACGACGTGGATTTCTTATCATCAGGAAATCCGTCTGCTTGTTTGCCTTCCAATATCATAAAAAAAATAGTAACGAAAAAGCAGCGGCTATCTTTTCTATTGATGGCGCTAAAAACTTTTATAGGTAATGAAAGACAGCAATCATGCAAAAAAAATGTTTAACATTACAAAACAACCTCGCCGATAGACCTTAAAATACTACAGCTTGTTTAGCTTTCAATAAATTTTAAAAAACGGTTATAAATATTAACATGGTCACCCTGTACTCGATGCAAAGGGTTTTTTCCGCTGTAATCTGATTTATTGACAATTAAAATAAATAAAACATAAGAAATATTTAACGGTGGGATAAAACATTTGTCTTATATTAAGCCTGCCTCTCCTGTAATCAAAATGATTGGTGTTTGGTAACTCAAATTTATTTGGGTATTATGTATAATGTACTAGCCGACCCGACGAACTTCGTTAAGCTTGACATTTACTAGTTTTTCTTTTCGTAAGAACCTTCTCCTGAATATAACTAACACAATAAAAAAAAGAATAAGCAAAATTGGTACATCCGTTCACACGTGATGCGATGAACACGCGAAATGGTAATTCATTTTTTTATATAAAGATTTGATATTTCGAAGTGAGGTTTTGACTCAAAGCACTTAACTCACTTTGCATAATTCTGTGCTTATTCCAGCGTTACTGTATGGAAGCGAGATTTGCGTATGTCAGTAAAAGCATGAACGTAGAATAAATGCGGTTGAAATGGGATCGCAACAGTGAGATCAGATAGAAAGTGGGATTGAAACGATTGGGTTAAAAAATGAAAGCCACACTCTGTTGATTCGATCATGTGACAGGAGTCGCCTTTCAGCCTCTTAAAAACCCAACAATGACAATCTTTTTAGCTTATTAAAACGATTGTCATAAAAGTAATGATGGGTAGATAACATTTAAACAGTCGATAGTCGTTCGTGCTAAAGATACGACACGCAATAGAAATTTCTATAAAAAGAGAACATTGCCCGGGAAATGAACGAGACAATAGTGGTACCATGTAACCGTAATCAGGTAGGTAATTGTTTGTCAATAGCACAACTTTCTTTGTAATATGGGAGTGCGTCATCAATGTATCCAGTGAATTGTTTGTACTACCAGTGACGTTACCATGAGGTGGTATAGATAACGTTTGGTAAGTGACTTGTCGAAATCGAATAATAAACGAAATCGAAAGTGTCATAGATTTCGACACTTAACTTACTGAACGTAAAGTATAGTACCAACTCATGATAAAGGCTCAGCCTCAATTGGTGAACTTTGATGATATCATTACCACTTTTGCTGAACAGAAAGTCCGAAGGAAGAAATTTTAATAATTAACATTCTATATTTTGAACAACTTGTGTGCTTTTAACAATATGATTATTCGGACTGCGTATATCAAATTGCTTTTTTTGTTGTTCAAATCATTTTGACTACTCTATGTGCCCATATCAATAAGATGCTGACTGTACTTTTTTTTTTATTTGAAATGGGCTTGCTCTTGACCACAATCATGTCTAAGCTATGATGTGGTCTACGATGGAGCGAGCTTACCCAGAAGATGCCTATTCACGTTACTTTTAAAACACCCAGGGTTATAATTAGGTATTTTTATTTTAAAGTGAATTATTAGAAAATCAAGTACCTAAGTATAATTATAAAGTTTGTATGTACCTACTTAACGTAGTGATTTATTATTGTACTCTTACAAGTAAAAGTGTATAAATAAGTATTATAAAATAAAAAAATATTATTATTGTTGGTTCATTTTTTTTATGTTGGGGGGAGGGGCCCATCCGATGAATTTGCCACGGGCCTCGAACGGTATTGTTACGCCACTGGGCTCAGGGGTTTACCATTAGCTCTTAAAACAGTATTATTTCAGTAATACTAATTATTGTCATCGGAGAAAGACAACCTTATGTCGTATTCCATAAAGTTGCATATAAAAGCGAATATTTAGCAAGATGGAAATAATACTGCTTTAAGCGTTCATGGTCTAAGACTGTGTTTCTCTTAGTTACCAAAAGAGGCGCTGTTCAAAGTCTTCACACAAATAATTTACAGAGACGCTAGCGAGTATAGTAAACTTGACAAGCTGTATACTCATGGTAAAGGCCCAAACCATGATTGCCATAAACGCTTAAAGCAGTATTAATTATTTCCATCTTGCTCAGTGTTCACTGTGCTCAGTGTGCTGGAATAGATTACGTTCGGTAAGTTACGTGTCGAAATCTATGACACTTTTGGTCTAAAAATGTGTTTCTCTTGTTACCAATAGAGGCGCTGTTCAAAGTTTTAATTGTCTGATACGCTAGCGAGTATAGTGAATTTGATAAGCCGCAAACTCAGGGTAAGGGCTTTGGTCTAAAAACGTGATTCTCTTAGTCAACAATAGAGGCGCTGTTTAAAGTTTTCATACAAATAATTTACAGAGACGGTAGCGAGTATAGTAAACTTGACAATCCGGTACACCCATGGTAAGGACTCTGGGCCTTTACCACGAGTTGCTATAGATTACGTACGGTAGTGAACGTATAGAAATCTATGAGGTTTTGTTCTAGAAATGTGTTTTTCTTAGTTACCAATAGAGGCGCTACTTAAAGTTTTCATAAAAATAATATACAGAGACGGTAGCGAGTATAGTAAACTTGACAGACCGTACTCTGGCTCTGGTTGTACCGTACTCTGGTCTTATTATCCGTTTGATATACCGCATTGGGCAATTCGAAATGCGTTTCTAAATTTTGTAATAAAAACTATTTAGGATGACAGAATTGCACGGTTGGATAAGTAAGTTGGCGATAGGTTTGCCACCTTTTACATTGTGGGACTAAGTACTTCCGGCTAACAATGGGTTTCCTAGACGCCTACCTACCTACCGACCTATTTGGGGACACGGGCGTGAAGATACTTACTACTTATTATCTAAAGTTTTAAAGCCAGTAACTAATTTTATTAGTGTACTCAGTCAGAATAGATACGAATCCTGCCCAAGTTGCTAGTAGGTACAGGCATTATGTACTGTTTCTGTTACTGTCCTGATAATAGGTCAGTGCTTGTAGTTGTCGTATTCAGAATCGATATCCGCCTCTGCGGTCCAGGTGCTGGATGTGACCGCATGAGGTCTCGGGTTCGATTCCTGGGACGGGCAACAAAAAGAAAATTTGGTTTTTACAATTTTTTTATAAAATAATGTTGCTCGGGATTGGATATGTTCCCCGTTGGCGATAGGCTTACCACTCATTACTCTGTGTGACTTATAGTCTTCGGCTGGTCGTGGGTGACCTGGTTAGACCTCTGCCCACCACTTCGGGGATGTTGATACTTTTATTAATGCAGCTAGTTTACCGAGAATATGACGTTCAAGCAAAGCTACTTAAACGAAAATTCAGATAAGTCGAACATTTTATTTGATCTAATTTTCAGAAAGTCGTAAATCAAAAAAGCTACTTCGGGTTGCCTTCTGAAGGCATTAAGGGCCACTTGCACGTTCCTGGGTTAAGTATTTAACACTAAGTTAGCGTCTAACTAAAATTACCTTATATTTGACAGTTTAACTCAATATCAAATGTAACACGGGAATGTGCAAGTGGCCCTAAGACATTAAAAAAAACACGTGTTTCAAACAGACTTGCTACCATGAAACGTCGTTTCTTACAATTTATGCAACACAATCCAGATAATCTTAGGTATTGATAAGAAAACCCACCTATTTGCCAGGCAGCTCGTAAAAGGCGAGCATAGGCTTGCCGTCACTAACACCGTGACATCTGACTAGGTGGTAGAGTTTCGCAGCGACTCACCCGGATTGGTACCACCACCTTACCTATTCCTGCCGCCACAACGTCATGACGTGTTTCGGTTCGGAGGGTAAGGTAGCCGGTAAACTTACTTTTGCTCGAGGCCTAACATCCCGGCTTGTGGTTGGCAACGCACCATTACCACCTTTGGTGTCTCTAGGCGGCGTGAATTTCTTACCATCAGGAAATCCGTCTGCTTGTTTGCCTTCCCATATCATAAAAAAAAACACAATCCAGGTAATCTTAGGTATTGATAAGAAAACCCACCTATTTGTTTATCTACTTAAAAGTTTTTGAGTTAGCAACGTATTTATTAATACCAGTCATTAATTATTTTTAATCTTTTGTTCAGTAATCATGATCATGTTCAATCATTAACAATTACCAGGAACAAAGAAAGTATTTTCCTTCATTAGCATAGACAGCTATGAATAAATTTATTACAGTTAATTAGATATTAAACTATGAATAAATTACTACAGGGTTAATATTTTTTAATAACTTCCGGTTGGTTCATATTGTGTTTTTTATTTGTAACTAGCTATCTCGGCGAATTTAGTTTCACCCGTTCAGTTTGTATGCAAAAAATTAAAATATTGCTTTTACTAGTTTCCTCGCAGTTTCCTCGCAGTTTTTCCCTTTTTATCTTTTAAACCTTCGCTGGAGTTGAACAAATAATTCAAAACCTAAATAAACCAAATCGGTTCAGTCTTACCCGAGTTTTAGCGAGACTAACGATCAGCAATTGATTTATGTGGGGGTTCCAATAAGTACAAGGTATGTGGTGGTGATCAAATATACTGAAAGTTTGAGAACTCCTGGTCTAAATTTTAAGCGTTCGTGGTAGAGAAATAAATGTTAACATGTACCAGACTATACAAGAATAGGTACTCCTAAAAGTAGGCACTACTTATTTTTATTACTAGCATAAAACGAAACATTGGTCGGCAATAGGTGAATATTTATAAGCATCATCACGCCCAAATCACGAAAGAGGGTGGCAGAGGCACAACGAAGGCACCCACGACTAGCCGAAGACACTAAGTCATGCCCTGTGATAGGTGGCAACAGGCACATAGCCAATCCCGGGAAACGTTAGTTTTAATAGAAAATTGAAAATACACATTTTCTATTATTTTTTCCTACCCGACCCGGATATCAAACCCGGGACCTCTAGGTGTTAAGACCGATGCCGGGCCGTTAGATGCCTCTACATTTAAAAACTTAAAATGACTAAAAATGATGGAACAGCATTAAACACTTACCCTAACGCTTCCAAGAACCAAACCAGCACCAATAGTACCACAGCCAGCTATGAAGAACGGGACTGCAACCTGCATCAACGTTGTATACCATCTTTCTTCTTTTTTCTGTAAAAACAGAAAACAATTTTAATATTTTCTATCTGGAGAATAACAGCTTTTCCTAATTTTCGATTACAATAATTACCACAATGATACCATACATAAGTAAAAATCTTTTCAACTTCCGTACATCAATATTTTATAGCTTATAATATGCAGGTATACTTGCCAACCAATAGCATGTTTTTTTCCCGGTATAGTGACGTACGAGTATATGACGAACTTTTTTTTGCCTAATAGGTATGACCTACTGGCAGATACGCTAGATTATTCCCCTAATGCGTTTAGTCAAAATCATAATGCAGTGCAGTGACGCAGCTCACCCTAACTGGTACCACCGCCATACCTACTCCAGCCGTCGTAGCTCCAGGTATCGCCATTGTCGTCATCCATGCATAGGGTGGGGTAGCCAGGTAGTGACACATTAGTGACATAATTATGTTTTCAAAAATAAAATGTCAAAAACAAAAAATAAATCTTTCTCATTTACAATTACTTAAATAAATGTATGTTTATTTGTTTATTTATCCTTTCACTCACAGACTTTTAATCATCACTTACAAAATGTTTGTGTGTCTGAAAAACTAGGGTAACAATGCTACTTTTTATCCCGATATCCGCTGAAGTAGCTTCGGTCATCATCTAGTTTAACAGACATTTTATGTAGGATTGTATTGATAAAAATGTAAAAAATACATAAAATATATATTATATTATATCATGAAGGGACAGTAAGAAATAAAATGATAGTTAACATCCAATACATGATAAATTAGTAACATAAATATTAGAGCATATAACATGATATGAAATCTAGGTAAATACCAAATAGGCCTAATCGTCCTCTAGAATATCTAAAACTACACAGATAAATAGCAATAACATTTTATGTGTGCCAATAGGTCACAAAATTCTTTTAGGAAGTTCGGAATTTGGTTGAAGAAAACAAATCGCAAACGTTTACAAAAAACACTCTTCGATGTTCCCGTCTCTGGAAAAAAAATGAAAATATATTGTCACTATATTAACAGACGGTAATCCGCAGCCTGCGCGCTATTTTTCTGTAAAATGCGAATATATTAAAAAAACTAACGTAATTAATTTTTGCCAGACATATAACCGTCAAAAACTTTGTTTTTTAAGATATCCCTAATTTATGCTTGCTCCCAAGAAACCTTTTGGCGGATGTATTTGACTAGCACTTGGCCAATTTATTTCTCGTATAAGACGGCGAATACCTTTTTTGTTGGTCAGAGAACAGTCACCTCGTATCTTCTACGTCCTTATCTTGTGGCATCTTAGACGGATATTAGTAGCGGCAGTGCGGATTTTAACCCTGAAATATTGCCAATCGGAGATGCGGGGCGGTGTAATATATCGTTCCGTTTTTGCATACAAATCATGATTTTTCAATCCAAAGCTAAAATCCACATCGTCACACACCGCTCCGTTGTTGGGCGCATTGATATCCGCCTTATCCACTACCTATGTTCAAGACCTTCAGCTACCATTTAGCACAGATTACGATAGTAATTAGCGTTAACAATATGGTTATTAAAACGTTTGAAAAAGATAAAAAAAAAACTCACAGAGTACGGGCCTGGCGCTGCGAAGTTTAGCGGAACATATAACAGTTTATTAATATACCAGTAATCCGGACTCACTTTAGTCAAATTTACCGCGGTTGTAAACAATGATTTCTAGATAAGATTAAAAATACCGCAATGATTATTAAAAAACATTTCAATGTAAATTAACAAATATACTAGGTATTTGTTATCAAAAAGAAATACTTACAAGTATTTATACATAGATAAGAAAAACAGTATATTACGGAAACATGTTTTAAATTCCGAAATTTATTGCTTACATTTTTGTGACATTGGAAGGCAAACAAAGAGACTGATTTCCTTGTGGTAAGAAACAGGTGGTAACTATAGATGAATACAGATATCAAAGGTATCGACAGGACATTACTGCTTATATCAGTAATAGGAAAGGCAATGTTACCAATATGACGAGTCGTCGTAAGGTTTGCAACAAGCAAGTAAAATATTTTTTGACTACTTTAAGGGAAATCTTTGCGCAAGGTCCAAGTTTCTAATCGAACCAGCTCTTAAAATGCAACAGAACTTAGAGCTTTATTTCAAACTTTCTGTTTTCCCATTCTAAGTGTCTCAATTCAAAAAAATATCTATGATGTACAATTTATTTTTAATTTTTTCGGAGTACTTTAATACAGTAAATGGCCTTCATTTATAAAATTCTCTCACTTATAACGTATTATTATTTATTATTAATTAACTTATTTTCAATTAATATTTATTGTGATTTCACAAAGTTTATGAGTTCTTAAAGTTCATTTGTCCATTTATTTGCAGATTCCATCGAAATCTTCAATCAATTTCAATCAATAGCTTACTTATATACTTTCCTCACTTCTTTATTTTTAAATTGAAACTCAAATAGCTTTTTGTAATTCCACAAATAGAAGTCTTTTTAAGTATGACTGTCAATTTATTTCCAAATGCCTACGAATTCGTTTACGCAAGTTCAATCAGTGTTTCATAGAAATCTAAATTGCTTCATTTCTGTAACGTAACTTCAATTATTCACGTTTCTGCAATAATTAAAACTAAACTGCAATTTTAGAACATTAATTTGTTTATTATTAATTATCTTCTTACCTTTGATATCTCTAGTTTGTTACCATTTACTTACATATAAATTATCTCAAAAGCATAAGCTTTGTTCATTTCGAAATGAATAATTTCTCAATGGTTCTCGCTCATTATAAAGTTAAAGAAACAAATTAATTATCCGTCATCGTTTTTGATATCGTAATTCACCTTTTCATTGTCAGTATTATTTGTATTATTTCCGTCATAATTAAAACTTCCTTCGTATTGTTTTCTATCTGCTTTGACGTTTCAATATTGTCACGATTTAATCTTTTTTATAAAAACCTTCTTTAAAGAAAAAGGTTGTAATTGACAGCAGAGCCTCTACCATGAGTTTGTATAGATTAAGTTCGGTAAGTTACGTGTCGAAATCTATGACACTTTTGGTCTAAAAATGTGTTTCTCATAGTTACCACTGGAGGCTCTGTTTAAAGTTTTCGTACAAATAATTGACAGCGACGGTAGCGAGTGTAGTAAAATAGACAGGCCGTAAACTCATGGTAAGGGCCCAGTTTATTTTTGTCCAGGGATTTCTAAAATTCGCGGAAATTAATATTTCAAAGAAGTTTCTCTTTTAATATATTTTTTATTTATACGCTTCATACTAAATTAAATACTAAGCTAGATAAAATCTTATCATTTTTTCCTTGAAAAAGATCATGTCGTATGTTATAATTTAAGCGTATTAAAACTGTAAAAACCGTCTTCGATTGCAATAACTAAGTCATCTACGTACATAAAAATTAGGTATTTTCTTCGTGACTTGGAGACAATGAAAGTGCACGTTTGAAAATAGAAAAAAAAGTTTTGGGGATCCGTAAAAAAGTGATAAAAAATTGATATATAAAAAATGGTATCGAATTTATAACCTCCTTTTTCAATGTTATTTCATAAATAGTTGCCGTTTCACTAAGGCGCTTTAGCTGCCACTACTTCAGTTAATTTTAATCAAAAAGCAGTAAAAAAATGTGTAACTTTTGTCTCAATACTATGACTAAGTAGGGTTAACGAATCATTTAACGTATAGTACTAGCTACTATGTATTTAAATTGTGCGCTTCGGCTTTACTATTTTTACTCTTTTTACACTTTATACTTTTATTTTTATATTGGCTGACCTAATATAAAATTAAGCGAAATGATTTATTATGTAATAACAACTCTATACAGATATCTTTAAAATGCATTCGGCTTTCCGAAGCTTGACGAATATAGCCGAAGAGCATAATTAAAATAGTACTACTCTAAGCATATTTTTTGCAGAAGTAGACCTCTTCATTTGGCTGTAGTTAAATTAAGCAAAAATTTGATTAATTTTAATGTTGTTGTTTAAATGTTTGTACTAAAATAAAAATCTTAGTATTCGGACCTGAACCGAAATTTCACTAGGCTGACCATATCGCAAATTAACTTCATCATCTGTATCCAATTCGGAGTAGTGAGATCGGAGAGGGATCTCCGAATCTGGTATTGTTTCCATTTTTGTGAGTTTTTCCTTTTAGATCCTGACTAAATAGGTTTCTATCGTCACAATTATGTTTTATCTAAAATAAAAGATTGTTTTAATAAACAAAGACAAACCTAAAATTAGAACTGTTAAGATTTTGGTCTGATGTATTTTTCATCGTACGGGTACGGTCATGGTGTGGGTACCAACATCATAAAATTTGGTTATTGAGCAACGATGTTTTTTTTTTAAGTTTTAAAAAAGTAAACTACTTAATACTGACAAACTATTGATGTAAATAATCGCAATATATTCATATAGTTTGCAAATGTTTGGCGATTACATGTCGATGGCCAATATGTACATAAAACTTTGTCACTTTTGGTTTTTAGTTATGTATTTGAATAAAACTTATTAATATTAGTATTAAGTAAGTGTTTATGTAGAATAGTTTATAATTTTAATTAATCTTTAATCTTAAGGTTGTACACTGTCTACCTATCGCTTTTTATTTTGTATCGTTTTTCTCTATCTTAGGTTAGCTGTAAGATATCTCTTGTAAGAGATAAGCTCGCCTTTTTGTACAAATATTTATATTTGTATTTTCTCACTGTCAACTCTATATTACGTGTGCAATAAAGTGTAAAATAAATAAATAAAAAAAACTATGATTTGAACCAGATCACATTTTAATGTCTAAAGTTTTATTCTCTATTTTAACCACTATGACCAATATTCAGTTACACAATTTTACGCAATAAATACAATGAAATAGTAACATGTACTAATACTCGTAATTTATTATAACAAATAGGAAATTTTTCCATTTGCTTGCTCTTCATTGCTATATAAAAACAAGCTAATAAAGACTATGCTAAAGTGGAACATCTATACAAATACACGGAGATTATTAATACGCCATTCACGAAAAGATATCATAAATGTTTATATTATATTATAGTTACATTATAATCTACGACTTTAAATAACATCGAATGGCAACTATTGGATCAAATGCTCCAGAAACAGCAATAAAGATAACGTTCCATAGAAAAAAGTTGATTTATGGTTATACATTAAACGACAGGTTTTGCTATCTTTTGCTACAATTTGTGTACATGACATGACGAATAAAACTTTCGGTCTCATGCTTATCGCAAAACAGTTATTTCGTCAGGTGATCGAGTTTGAGCATATAGAAATATATTAAGTTATGATTATGAAATGATATATTAAAATATATGTTTTGCTATCGTTTGCCACATGTGGCTTACATGACATAACGAATTATTTTCAATCTCATGCTTTTCGTAAAATAGTCACTTTATCAGAATCGATGAATTGAAATATAAGTTATGATTGTGACAACATACATCAAACGATAGGTTTTGCTATCTTTTACCTTATTTGGTTTACATGACATAACGAATAATTTTCGGTCTCATGCTTATCGTAAATAGTTACTTTATCAGACTCGATGAATTGAAATATAAGTTATGATTGTAACAAGATACATTAAACGATAGGTTTTGCTATCTTTTACCACATGTGGCTTACATGACATAACGAATTATTTTCAATCTCATGCTTCTCGTAAAATAGTTACTTTATCAGACTCGATGAAATGAAATATATTATGATATGATTGTGACAAGATACATTAAACGATAGGTTTTGCTATCTTTTACCTTATTTGGTTTACATGACATAACGAATAATTTTCGGTCTCATGCTTATCGTAAAATAGTTACTTTATCAGACTCAATGAATTGAAATATATTATATTATGATTATGACAAGATACATTAAACGATAGGTTTTGCTATCTTTTACCACATGTGGTTTACATGACATAACGAATAATTTTCGGTCTCATGCTTGTCGTTGAATAATAATTTTATCAAACTCGATGAATTAAAATATATTGTGTTATGATTGTGACAAAATACATTAAACGATAGATTTTATGTACATGACATAACGAATAATTTTAGGTCTCATGCTTATAACAAAATAGTTATTTTATCAGACTCCTTGAATTAAAATATGTTAAGTTATGATTACGACAATTCTATTTAATGTATGTTATGCTGCCTATTAGTATTTTAACGTAATATTAATCTTGTATCAATCCTTGGTGAGATTAATGAATTATCCTATTAATATTATAAACGCGAAAGTTTGTATGTATGGATGTATGGGTGTTTGTTACTCTTTCACGCAAAAACTACAAAGCCGATTACGATGAAATTTGGTATGTAGGTAGCTGAAGACCCAGAATAACATAAAGGCTACTTTTTAACCCGGAGTTCCCGCGGGATTGGGACTTACGCGGGTGAAACCGCGGGGCGCAGCTAGTCATCTATAAAGGCGCATATCTAAATAGAAGATATTTCATTAATTTTATAACTAGGTGTACACTGTAGTTAAACCCGCGTAACTACCGGCGTTAACGGAAAAGAAAAGAATCAAAATTTTTGCCAAAGGGCTTGAATCCTGAGGAGCTCAAATGGTTAGAGCATTTGTCGGCTTAAGACGCAAGGGTTCAGGTTCAAATCTTGTCTGAGGCGATTTTTTTTAAATTTATAGGTGTAGTTTAAACCACACCTGTGGACTCTTATTGTAGACTAATAACATTTTACACCAAAAAAAAGTAACTTTTCGCATTCTTTAAACATGAGGTTCAATATTTCTGCGTGAGTTGTTAACCTGTAGCAACTTGCAAATATATCTAAACATAAAAAAAATGCTTTTTCTCCTTTAAATGCTATTATAATTTTAACTGTGGTCTAGCGGCTTTGATTATTAAAACCCGGGTTCAATCTCCGAGTCGGACAAAAAAAAAAATGTGTACTATCAATTTTCTGAAAAAAATACGTTGGCCGGGATAGGATATATGCCCGGTTTGCAATAGGCTTGCCACCTATGACGTTAGGGGACTTAGTATCTTCGGCTAGTCATGGGTTATGCCTCTGCCTACGACTTCGGAGATATGACCGTGAAGACGCTTTAGGTATTCATATTTAAAATGGAGACACTTGACACTTGAGTCGCCTCTGTGGTCTTATACCGGTCCGGGTGTTGGACTTGACTGCATGAGGTCCCGGGTTCGAATCCCGGGTCGGCCAACGAAAAGAAAATTGGATTTTTCCAATTTTCTAATAAAAAAAATTTGGTCGGGATTGGAAATGTGCCCGGTTGGCGATAGGCTTGCCACCTATCACATTGTGAGACTTAGTGTCTTCGGCTAG